>CM040182.1:52202605-52410105 GCA_022606455.1 Callitettix versicolor
TTAATATTTTGTATTTTAGTACGTAGCGTGCATAAGACATATAAACATCTGCGCTCTATTCTAGCTTCTAAACTATTGGTCGCGACCACCACTAGTGGATTGCAGAAGGGCAGATAGCTTGAAACTTTTTAAGTGTTCTCTGCTGCAAAAAATAAAAAAACTGAACCTAAAAAAATATTTACTATAATTCCACAAAAACAGTTTCACTGCCAAGTATAAAGTTTTACACAAAACAGATATTTTTGAAATAAAGTGAGTAGGGCGATAGGGCAATGAAACCGTGCTGAGCTTGTGCTACTACATGCTAGGACAAATGAGTTTGAAAAATAAGATGAAATAAAAAAAAACTTTATATTTCAGACTTCAGAAAAAAAGATTAACAAAAACTTTAACTCACTTTCTGCACCATTTTCTCCTTTCTTCTGATGAAGTGTAATTATTTGACATAACACAGTATAAAGAATTTATTAAATTTTATTTTTTGTGGTCCTGTTTTTCCAATACAAAATTATATGTATTATAAATTATATTATATATATATATATATATATATATATATATATATATATATATATATATGAGGTGGATCGTAAAAATTTCATGCTGAATGTCAGATAAGTTTGAGAACCTCTGCGCTATTCCAGAAGACTACAAGAGATATATATATATATATATATATATATATATATATATATATATATATATATATATATATATATGTCTTACATTTTAAATGGATACATTCGTTTGAATACAGCATTGTTTAGAATCTATTCTGACATTGTTAGTGCTGTAATTTGTTGCTTGGTTGTGCTTGAATCCTTATCCTTATCGATATCCAGGCCTTTATATCACAGTAACAGTACAAGTCAGGTAGATGTTTCATTGTTTTCTTAAGTTACCATTTTATAACATGTTTCAACCCCATTTGGGGATCATGAAAAAATAAATAAATGACATAGTTGTTCAAGACTGAGCTGTATGTTGTATGTTTATTCTATCCGACTATACTTAGGCTCAGAAACAGAAAGCTCTGTAAACAAAATTCTGGGAGCAGTAAAAAGTGTCCCTGTAACAGTGTAGCATTCAATGCAGGTAATTATGTGCATCAAAACAGGAGACTGCTAAAAAAACATTGTTGAAAGTATTATTTAAATTATTACTGCATCCAAGACTAACATAATTATTGACCAATAAGTTTTGAAAGTAGAATCAGTAAGATAATCTGGGCCAATTCTAATATGTAAATGTTATTAAATAAAAGACTCTACTTGTAGTAAACAGTAAATACTGTAGACTAATTTAGGTATGTAATGTAAAATCGGTTAAAATAGGTTATATTTTTAAGTATTTAAATGAGGTACAGTGTCACAATTCACTCATTAATTTTGTAGGTTATAGTTTTAAATATGAAAGAACAAAGTAAGGACTATTTATTGTTTTAATAACTGAAATATAATGATTAATATTGTTTTATTAATAGGTCATACAAGTATAAAATATAACTAGGTAATCTTAAAATAAAAGTATTTAATTAAGTGGGTGTATTATAATGATTAAATACCAGCCAATAGTATTACTTGAGGTGCTATAACACTGTTCAATGTCTTTCTGTACATTGTTGTATATTATTAGTTTTTTCCCATTAAGTGCAAAAGGTTGCAAGGGCCCACTTGTCTCTCCTAATTTGTGAAATCTATAATAAATACTGCACTTAACAGTAAGCATAAAGATGTAAATTACGTGTCTTTTTTTGGTACTGTATTTTTGTTAGTGTTTTTGTGAACAAATACTGCATCACTAAAATATTATACTATTTATCTTTCTTCTTGATATGAATAATGTAATTAAGTATTATTAATAAATATGTTTATGTATGCTCTTCTCACTTCTGAAAATGTTTGTTACAGGTGTCAATAAAAAAGTAATTCAGTATATGGAAAAAGTTGACCAGGCCTTAAGCCAGAAGAATGGAATTACAACTCTGACAAACATACCATGTTGAGGTATGTTGTTTGACAAACAACTGCTCCCAATGTTGAGGAAATTTCATATAACTTATAAAGGCACTGTATTTATTTCAATAAATTACCAAATAGAAATATCACATAAAGCGGATTGTCAAATATAATCCTATATCCTGTGGAGCGGCGGATTGCCGAATAAAATTACTTGAGTCTAATCTTATCGGTAATGTAATTTTGAGTAGACTTTATAATGTGTGATTCCATCGGATATGATGTTTTAAAGGGTGGTCCTCAAAGGCGGTTGCACACAGAGCTGCGATGAAGATTCATTATTCTCAAAGGAGAAGCTGTGTTAACTAAGGGAGAAACATTCATATCACTCACTGGATACCTGTTACTTGCGAACTGAACTAAGTTAAGGGGGCTAACCATTAGCAATTACCTCCTCCCCTTACCTCTGTCTTACTTCTTACATAAAGGCCCAAAGTTCCTGAATGTCTTTTTTCTTTGTAGCACTACAACAACCATTTTCAGTAACTTTGGCAAAGTTCGAAAACAGCCACAATGTGTTGAGACATGCACTTTAAAATAAACATTAGAATTTTCTAATATTATAGTGTTACAGGTATTATAATACTCGTTAACCTATATGGAGGGAGGGGAGTACATTCTAAAAGTTTTAAATGTAAAGATTCTTGAAGTCACAAAACGTTTATAAACAGACTTTTGCAAATTGTATACAAACTGATAACCTATTCAGAATTCCCTAGTAACAATAATCTCTTATAAATTTGAGATTATATCTTTTCTTTCTTTCTCCAGTAATTTTGAGGGCTTTTAGGAAACCATGTATACTAACTCTAGAGAAATCGTGATAATTTTAAAATGTAATTACTCACACATATAGGTTTATTAACTTTGGACAATAATATTTTACCACAAACATCACAGTTATAGTTATTAAAAAAATATAAAGCAACCAATCAATAGTTATTAAAAAATTATAATAAACCAGGGGGCTTGTGCGAAATTTTGCACTATGAAAGTTTTAAGTAAACGCAGCCTTTTGAATAAGAGTAGTTGTTGGGGTGGGGGTGGTAGTTGGAAAGAAGGGCAAATATGTTTAAAAAATAAATGGAAAATAGATTGGTTTGAAATAATAATCACAAATGTATGTCATTGTAGTATATATATTTCAATTAATAGAAATTTTTACAGGGCATTACAATACCTCATTTTAAACGATATTTGATGTAAGAATCTTGTAGTTTTTGTATTTCATTTTCTTTACTGGATACAAAAGTAGATAGAAGGCGGGCTCAAACAGCCATTTTGTTTTTTGACGTAAGGGTGGTGTCGTATTACCAGGGGATGTCATAGGGATGACGTTGATGAGTGACGCTGATGGTGACGTTGATAGGTGACGTTGGTGTGGTGATGTCATTGAGTGAAGTTAGTGTGGTCACAGCATGTTTGTTTTTTGATGTGACAAGGGTGTAATGTTACCAGGGGATGTTGTAGGGGTGATGTTGGTGGGTGATGTCATTGGGTGAGGTTAGAGTGGTCACAGCATGTTTTTTTTGTGATGTGACAAGGGTGTAATATTACCAGAGAATGTCGTAGGGGTGACGTCATTGTGTGATGTTATTGTGGTGTTGTAGGTGCTGTAATTAGATGGCTATTTGGTATCGTACCTCAGTAACGCTGTAAGAGTGACAACCCCCCCATCGATAATATTACACCCTCGTAACGTTACAAAACAAAATGTTTGTTGATGTTACCTCACTTCTTTAGTTTGCAGTGACTCTCTACGAAGACTTTGCCTTTCTGCAGCATAATAAAAGACCCAATTATTTTCTAAGTAGTTTGTCCACATCTGGAATAAAGTACTTGCCTCCGTTCTGCACATTTTAACTGTCGATTTTATTAGTAGGTCAAGGTCAAATAAATGGTTTTTTAAAAAAAGGTGGTATTTAAACCACCAGTTTTTATACAGTGTTTATTTAAATAAGGTAAGTTACATTTCGTAATATTGTACAATGAAAGGATAGAACATACATTGATAAGATTCATTGTACTCAATGGAATATTTGGAATGATAAGTTTGTTTTATTTAAGATACATTTCGATAAGGTTTCAGATATAGACCTCTGCCGTTTTTTGGATATCGTATTTTTACACTTTTTCTTTTACCACCTTCTCCTCTTTTCGTACGTTGTTTCCTTTTTAGTCTTGTCGAATGAGCTTTCTTTCGTCTTTTCGATCCTCCTCCTATTGCTGTTTTTGCTTTCATTGCAGCAGCTACTGCTAGAGATGCAGGTCTTTCGCTGATATTAGAATCACTAGCCTTAAGGTTGTGCGATCACGTCCGCTAGATCGCAGGCCACTCGCTCTAGGGGCTATTTTTGCCAGTCGAACATTTCCCCTCCAGCCGCTTTGTGTTTTCGTGGTTCCCTCTCCACGTTCCACACTTTTCTTGTTTCCTTCGGTAACTGGGCTTTATCAGACCTTATGCTTACTTGAGCATTTTTTTCAAGGCTGGCTATATGCTATGACATCTTTCCATGCGATTTACGAAACAGTACTTCACATTCATGCGTTATATTTGTCTGTTTTTACAGAATGTCACTTTTTGACTTATATTGTAGTTTGCCTATTCCAACTTGTATTTGTAATTATAGCACGCTACTCGCTGATCTGATGGAAGCAAATTTCCTAAATATGCTGTTTTTGTTTAAAATAAAAACATTTTAAATTTATTTAATTTTTGTTCTACAATAAAAATACAAAAATGAAAAGCCGTGAATTTTGTAAGTTTTTTACGCAATACTTTCTATAAAAATTTGATTTCGCTATCGTAATCAGTGTTAAAAACTATAAATTAGCATTTAAAACATTAAAATTGCATTAAATGAAAATAAAATGTAAAATAAAAATGCAAAAATGAACCGCGACGTCAGGATTTGTGTGCATTTGTATGTACAGATAAATATGATTTGAGTAATAAACCTTGAACATTGATGATGTAATAAAAGCTTCTAAAATTTAAGAACCTGCCGAGTATGCTGATCAGAACGATCACTGTTCGTATAGGTAAAAAGGCAATTTGATAATGTAAACCAAATTAATCAGCAAGACGAAATAGTTATATTGTGTATGATTAGGCTGAAGGAAAAACATTTAAAAAGTTTAAAAATACAGGCTTTTCTTTAATCTCCAATCTAAAATTACTTGTTTCCCATTTAACAATTGCAGTACAATTTAGATCTAGTAAAAATCTAAATAAAAAACACCAAGTGGTGAAAAGCTCTTCCCCAAGTCTACAGTTAAAAAGTTTGTTGAAATTGCCTTTTAATGAATCCCAAAAGCATTTAGCAAGAAATTGTCGTATAGTAAATTGTATATATAACAAATTGTCATATAGTAAACAAATTGTCGTATGTAAGTATTAGGTCAGGCGGTCACCAAAAATGTGGAATTCAGTCAGTTTAAAGAACGCATTTGTATCTTTTAAATCTAAATATTTAGGTCTGCTGTAACGGAATCTCAGAAACTAATATATTAAAAACCATAATCTAGGCAGCGAGAAATAAGTTTAAAAGCGTGGGTTAGCGTAGTGGGGGGAAGTGGAGTCAGCATCAAAATCGAATGTAGACAGAGTTGAAGCTACTTGGAGCGGAGCCCAGTGATGCCACTCGACTCTGCTTAGCTCCGTTATGTTTTCAGTGGCCGTACCTACATAAAAAATAAGTAAATTCGTTTTTGTATGCGTAGTCTGCTTCGTTCAGCGAAACTCCGCTCCGTATTTGATGGCCACCTAGTCTTATATAAATATCTTAAAGGAAAGCTTATATAGATATTACTAGCATTACCCATCGCGGCTTCGCCCACGAAGCTTAAACTGTTTCAGTAATGTAATAATTTAGAAACATTAAAAAAAATGTATTAATAAAAGCGTGATAATCTAAACCCATGATTATTTTACAGTGAATATGAAAGAATATTATAACCTGAATATTTTGTTTTGTTGTCTTCAAAAGTGTTCCATTCGAATTTAAGAAAATCTGATAAAAAATATTTTTCTCCAATGCAAATATTTAGCCTATACCTCTTTTATATGTTTATCCTTTTAGGGGATGAATTCAGGGAAAATTCTGAATTACGTGCATCATAATTTGTGTTTTAGGATATTTTGTTTACTTTTAAGAAAATCCAATAAAAAAAAAATGTTTTCTCCAATGCAAACACTCTTTTTTCTCCAATGACACCTCTTTTTTACATTATTATTCTTTTAGGGAATGAATTCGGAAAAATGTTGAAATATGTGTTTCATTATTTGTGTTTCAAAGCATATTTCTGGAATATACGATCAAGAAAAAAATTTTTAATGCAAAATTGTATACCCTATTTTACATTTTCTACCCCTTTCAATCTCTTTAGGGAATGAGTTTTGGGAAATGGTGAAAAATATATTTCATTACTTATATTTAAGAGTGACTATGTTCCTTTTTAAGAAGGTCATATGAAAAACATATTTTTTCCAATAACAATTGTTGTATTTCTTTTTTACCTCTTTAGGGGTTGAATACTGGAAAATCCTTTTTCAGTGCACCCCTACATGTGATGGTAACCCTGAAAATTTCAATTCTCTAACTATAATAGCTTCGGCTGTAGGCTACATTTATTATTAAAGTTGGGCTGGGTAAGTAGTTTAATGGCATTACAATCAATTTTTTTCAAAATCCTTTCTTAAACATTTTGTAAGAAGGTACCCTGAAAATTTCAAGTCACTAGCTATAATAGTCATGGCTGTACGTTGATTATTAAAGTTAGAATGGGTAAGAAGTTTAATGGCGTTAAAATCAAATTTTTACAAAATCCTTTCTTATGCACGCCTATATGGTAACATAAATGTACACTCAAAATTTCAAGTCGCCAGCTAAAATAGTTTTGGCTCTGCATTGATTATGAATGAATCAGTCAGTGACTCAGTCAGTCAGGACTTCTTCTTTTATATATTAAGATAAGCTACATATCTTATGTAAATATTGTAAAGAATGTAGGTATTGTATGTAAATACTGTAAAGTAAAGCGTACATAGATATCGTAAGCTATGTATCGGATATAAATATTGTAAAGAATGAAGGTATTGTATGTAAAAATTGTAAAGTGTGCATAGATATCGTAAGCCATGTATCGGATGTAAATATTGTAAAGAAGGTAGGTATTGTATGTAAATACCGTAAAGTAAGGTGTACATAGATATCGTAAGCTATGTATCGCATGTAAATATTGTAAAGAATGTAGGTATTGTATATAAATACCGTAAAGTAAAGCGTGCATAGATATCGTAAGCTGTGTATCGGATGTAAATATTGTAAAGAATGTAGGTATTGTATGTAAATACCGTAAAGTAAAGCGTGCATAGATATCGTAAGCCATGTATCGGGTGTAAATATTGTAAAGAGTGTTGGTATTGTATGTAAATACCGTAAAGTAAAGCGTACATAGATATCGTAAGCTATGTATCGCATGTAAATATTGTAAAGAATGTAGGTATTGTATATAAATACCGTAAAGTAAAGCGTGCATAGATATCGTAAGTTGTGTATCTGATGTAAATATTGTAAAGAATGTAGGTATTGTATGTAAATACCGTAAAGTAAAGCGTGCATAGATATCGTAAGCTATGTATCGGATGTAAATACTGTAAAGAATGTAGGTATTGTATGTAAATACCGTAAATTAAAGCATACATAGATATCGTAAGCTATGTATCGGATGTAAATATTGTAAAGAATGTAGGTATTGTATGTAAATACCGTAAAGTAAAGTGTACATAGATATCGTAAGCTATGTATCAGATGTAAATACTGTAAAGAATGTAGGTATTGTATGTAAATACCGTAAAGTAAAGCGTACTTAGATATCGTAAGCTATGTATCGGATGTAAATATTGTAATGAATGTAGGTATCGAATGAATAGGTATGATTCAGCCTTAGTTTCGACGTCATATCCGTAAACCCATGTTTCATCACCTGTTATAATACGTTTCAGTAATTCTGCATCGTCGTTGACTTTATTTAGTGACTCCTGAGCAACTTCCATTCGCCGCTGTATGTAAATATAACAATTTTGGAACGAATTTTGCTGCCACGCGTTTCATACACAAAACATTGGAAACAATGTCATGATATGATCCAATCGATATGCCAACGTCATTAGCGATCTCTCTAATTGTGATTCAGCGATTGTTCATAACCATTTCTTTCACTTTTTCCACGTTTTCATCGGTTGTTGATGTGCTGGGGCGTCCAGGGCGTTCGTCATCTTCAACTTCCTCACGGCCTTCTTGGAAATGCTTATACCACTCGTAAACTCTTGTTTTACTCATAGCAGACTCACCATAGGCCATTGTTAACATTTCACACACTTCCAAAATGTGATACAAATTCTTTGATCTATTTCTTTTAACAAAAGAAAATCGCCGAGCTCATAAAAACACGTATAACCTTAGTGGCTGTCGAAGACAAAGTCAACAATGAAAATAGCTGAAAGTTTTATCATACTTCAAGGGCATGTATACCAACATAATAAAAAAAATGTGTGACAATCGGACTCTCCAAGACTGCGAAATTTAAAAATTCTTGTTACTTTCTGAACACACCTCTTATACTTCCTGCTTCCTCTCATGTTTTCACATTATTCGCCCAAAGTCAAATAAATAATTATTTTAATTATTGCAGATTCTTAAAAATGATAAAAACCTATTATATTATATGGATGCCATTTACGGTAATACAAGCGATGTGAAAATAATGTTCACCCTCCCCTTTTCATTTCCACTCTCGTAGTGATAGGATAGTCTAGTAAGAATCGAGTACTTGATTCTTTGATTTGAATGGAGTAGGCTACTCGATCATTGTACACTACACGATTCTCCGAAATGAGTTATTTTCCCCATATGCATTGCGATTCCGAGTAATGCAGTCGAATTCATTCAATATTCCTTCCCTCTCTTTCTACTCGATTTTAATGTTTATTATTTCAAACATAGCATTTATTTTATTTAAATTTCAAAACAAAAATCGATTTTCTATAAGTACCTTTATAGATTGTACCTTTACCGCGAATCTTATATAATTATCAATTATAAATAATTATTCAATAATAATTGAAATAAATATTTAACATTTTCTTTTGTAAAATGTATTGTATATCTTTCCAACTAATGGTATCATGCCTATTATATACATATCATTTTATTAATACAGTATTATTACAAGCGGAATGAACAGTATATCGGGAAAAATTTAATAACTGTGTGTAGGATCAAAATAAAGATTTGAAAAATTTCAGTTATATTTAGGACATCACGGATAACATTCACTACAAAAGAGATTTTATCTCAAGAACTCTTGATCTGGTTTTAGTCAAAACAAAAGACTATGATAATTTTGTTTTGTGACATTATTCTCACAAAAATTGTATATAATTTTTTTTTAAGAATTAAATGTGTAATTGTTCAGGAAAAACCAATAAAGGCAATGGTGTAACTAAATTTATTACATTATTGTTTGTTTAATTTAACAATGAATCAAAAACGAGTAGTTTATAATGAGAAAAATCCAATAGTGGTGCAAAAGAGGAAATGGGACAGTTACAGTAGAAGGTTCTAGGAAAACAATTGGTTGAGGAATGTAGCGAGTGACCAAGTGGGGGAATTGACAAGCTGGTGGAGGAGAGGGAGCAAGAGAGAGCGCGACTGTTAGAAAGAGAACGAAGATTGCGGGTTGCATCTTTTCATTTGCAGGAGTAGGCCAATTTTTTTAAAACACCCCCACGGTTAAACGATTCCATCTAGAATCGTTAGCTATGAATCTAGAATCTTCACCTCGCTATGAAGTTTAAATTTTGATTCAATAAAAAATGTATTTTTTATATTTAAAAAAAAAACAGTTTTTAAAAAAAATGTCCGATATGGCAAAATGAGGGTAATTAAGGTATTGGTCATGTTTAGTAGCATATAACTCCAAAATTTGGTTTAAATTGCTTCTTCTGTTTACACGTGGGTATGAATTGACTAAAACACAAAAAAGACCATTTAAAACCCCCTAAAACGCTAAAAAAAATTTTTTAAATTTATATGTGAAAATAACATGTCTCCAAACATGTGTGAGTTATTTTAAGCCAAAATATCCGTAATTGTTTTTTTGATCGCACAACCTTAACTCTTTGCCAGGCTTTCTCAGCTACACCTTTGTCTGCTATCGACCTATTTTCAGAGTCACTGTACCTTGAGTAAGCTATATCGTGCAGTTTACAAGCTTCATCCAACTTATTAATTCCAGGATCACCGTGTGCTAAACGCTCTTTAAGTTTAGTTCCAGGTCGCAGTACCTGTATCCACATGGTAAGTGAAATTCAATGGGTAGCTTGTCGATTGCTCTATTCAGTACAGTTGCAACAGGTACTCTCTTAATTGCCGATAAAACTGATGTTAATCCACTTCCTGCTTTATCAAAATATCGATTACGATTAATCGCTTTCTAATATTTCATCATAATTTATCGTCTATTCTTTCTTCTTCGAGGTTTTCGTTACTATGTGAAGATTGGAATAACTCATCCCAATTTATAAATTTATTTTCATTTTCAATTGTATTTGATCTTGCATAAGGAGAGTACTGCATTACTTTATGTATAAAGTGAAACATTTTTGAGCCAAATCTCTTTAGAATCCTTTCATGCTTTTCAGACAATTCGGCACACATTGTTTGCACATCCTTCAAATTAACTGCATCACTTCCATTAATTCCAATAGCAATATTTGAAATTCTGTAGTTTTTTCCATTGTAATTACTATCAGTTGAGTGAAATGTCATTGTTAACTGCTTCAATGTTCACATGTTTATAGCTTCTCCTTCATAATAAGCATCACCTATATTGCTTAGTCTATTAGAAAAAAAATTCCAATGTGTACTTTCCTGGCTTGGTGTAACTGAATCTACATACATATTTGTAACAGCATCTGTTTGCTCTTTTGGACTACCAACATTACGAATTAGTTTATTTTGTACATCGTAGTCACCACCTTCTGTGAGTTTTGTACCCTTCTCCAACGAGGTCCTCTCATTGACTCTCGCATCAATGAGTTTTCATGATGATCATAATTAAACTGATTAGTCAAACTATAACGTTTCTTGTTTTTAATTCTTCGGTTAAAACAATCATTTCGTTATCCAGTCCTGTGAGACCAGTTCAGTCCCAATGCTC
This sequence comes from Callitettix versicolor, assembly GCA_022606455.1. Taxonomy (NCBI): domain Eukaryota; kingdom Metazoa; phylum Arthropoda; class Insecta; order Hemiptera; family Cercopidae; genus Callitettix; species Callitettix versicolor. The sequence continues at coordinate 52,213,849 of CM040182.1, forward strand.
ATCTCTACGTGGACGATCACATCGACCACGTGGAAAATAATCTCGAGGAAAAAAAAGGCCTCTGTATCTAGTCTACAAACCTCCATGAAGTGGCTCATGTGAAAATCACATAGTCACTCTTCTTTGAACCAACATTCTCAATAAAATCCAAGCCCAACCCACATCTTCATTTCTCACCTAGACAGGACGCAATAAAGCCACTTACATCAACAATCATTGTAAATGTTAATAACAGAAACAATATGTTACAGGGGAGAATACTTCTCCCGCCACTGGCCAAGGGATAGAGCAGACAGACAGACAGCAGTCACATCTGAACCACCGAGGCGTCAACATCTCTACAAGTAACAGTGGAAGTGAAAAGTGAAAAGTGAAAGTGAAAGTGAATTAGTGTGCAGCCCAGCCATCCAAGCCGAACATCGTTGAAGACACGCAAGACAGTGCAGTGCAGTGCCTGTAATAAAGTGATTTAAACCCTAGTTTAATTAAATTGGGATAAGCTAAGTAAACAAACTTGATAATCTCTAATGTACAGATATGTCCTAAATAAACAAGATGACATCTTACCCCACTATCAGCCGCAATACCCCACCAACAGAACCAGGGTATATAAGCAGCTGCACAGCGCTCCAGAAGGCAGTTGGACTCCTCCAGCCCAAACCCTCCCTTCCTACCTATCCTAGTGCGGTACCGGCGTGTTGAGCCGACCGTACATCCGTGGACTATACCGGCGTGCTGAGCATATAGTCATTCCTTCCTTGGGGTTATACCGGCGTGCTGAGCCGATAACCTACTCCAGCCCGAACTCTACCCACCGATCGACCTATCCTAGTGCGGTACCGGCGTGTTGAGCCGACCGTACATCCGTGGACTATACCGGCGTGCTGAGCCGATAGTCATTCCTTCCTTGGGGTTATACCGGCGTACTGAGCCGATAATCTACTCCAGCCCGAACTCTACCCACCGATCGACCTATCCTAGTGCGGTACCGGCGTGCTAAGGCGATAGTCATTCCTTCCTTGGGGTTATACCGGCGTGCTGAGCCGATAGTCATTCCTTCCTTGGGGTTATACCGGCGTGCTGAGCCGATAACCTACTCCAGCCCGAACTCTACCCACCGATCGACCTATCCTAGTGCGGTACCGGCGTGTTGAGCCGACCGTACATCCGTGGACTATACCGGCGTGCTGAGCCGATAGTCATTCCTTCCTTGGGGTTATACCGGCGTGCTGAGCCGATAGTCATTCCTTCCTTGGGGTTATACCGGCGTGCTGAGCCGATAACCTACTCCAGCCCGAACTCTACCCACCGATCGACCTATCCTAGTGCGGTACCGGCGTGTTGAACCGACCGTACATCCGTGGACTATACCGGCGTGCTGAGCCGATAGTCATTCCTTCCTTGGGGTTATACCGGCGTGCTGAGCCGATAACCTACTCCAGCCCGAACTCTACCCACCGATCGACCTATCCTAGTGCGGTACCGGCGTGTTGAGCCGACCGTACATCCGTGGACTATACCGGCGTGCTGAGCCGATAGTCATTCCTTCCTTGGGGTTATACCGGCGTGCTGAGCCGATAACCTACTCCAGCCCGAACTCTACCCACCGATCGACCTATCCTAGTGCGGTACCGGCGTGTTGAGCCGACCGTACATCCGTGGACTATACCGGCGTGCTGAGCCTATAGTCATTCCTTCCTTGGGGTTATACCGGTGTGCTGAGCCGATAATCTACTCCAGCCCGAACTCTACCCACCGATCGACCTATCCTAGTGCGGTACCGGCGTGTTGAGCCGACCGTACACGTCCGTGGACTATACCGGCGTGCTGAGCCGATAGTCATTCCTTCCTTGGGGTTATACCGGCGTGCTGAGCCGATAGTCATTCCTTCCTTGGGGTTATACCGGCGTGCTGAGCCGATAGTCATTCCTTCCTTGGGGTTATACCGGCGTGCTGAGCCGATAACCTACTCCAGCCCGAACTCTACCCACCGATCGACCTATCCTAGGGCGGTACCGGCGTGTTGAGCCGACCGTACATCCGTGGACTATACCGGCGTGCTGAGCCGATAGTCATTCCTTCCTTGGGGTTATACCGGCGTGCTGAGCCGATAACCTACTCCAGCCCGAACTCTACCCACCGATCAACCTATCCTAGTGCAGTACCGGCGTGTTGAGCCGACCGTACATCCGTGGACTATACCGGCGTGCTGAGTCGATAGTCATTCCTTCCTTGGGGTTATACCGGCGTGCTGAACCGATAACTTATTCAGTTCCTCTCCTATCTCTATGCCGTAACGACACATCAGGCCGTCGACTTCCGGTTCCGAATAACAGCAAGTTGAGCCGACCAGGTCTATGCGAGTTCAGGGTCAAGAGTTAAACAACGACGTGTGGTGTGAGCTACTCTTCCGTTTGAGAAGTCCAGCGCAGATCACCAGACAGTCTGCAGTCTCCGGGTTCAGTGGCAAGCAACGACGTGTGGTGTGAGCTACTCTTCCGTCGAGAAGTCCAGCGCAGATCGCCAGACAGTCAGCCGTTTCCGAGTTTAGTGGTAAAAGTGTTCAGCGAACGAAATAGAAGAAAGTGTTATAACGAAAAGTGTTCAGTGGCAAAAAGAAGAAAAAAAAACAATACAAAGATTTATGTTTATATTAAATTAAAAAAATAAAGAAAATTTAAACCAAAAACTGCAGCTCTAATATAATAGAACCCACTCCAAAGAGTGTATCTGGGTCGAAGGTGCGATTAAAGAGATTTAAAGCATCTTCGACTCTGTAAGCAGGTGAACTGCGTTACAGTAGAAATTGGCGCCCGAACAGGGACTGTTATCAGAGAACAGTTATTTAAAAAAATTAGTGCAAAACCGTATACAAACCAGAAGACAAGGAACAAGAAAACCAGTAAAAAAAAAAACTCCATAGATTGAGAGTGAAGACTGGCCACACAGTTCTACAGGATGGCCAGTTCGAAAAAGTTGGACGACGTGGAGTCAGGACTACCTCCGCCTATAAATGAAGATGGAACTGAGGAAGACCCTACAAGTTCAGACATACGTGTTGGATGGATTTATAAACTAAACAAGGCAGAATTAACAGAAGAACTCAGAAAATTTAAGCTGATAACCGAAGGTAGTGTGAAGGATTACCGAAAAAGACTGGTTTGCTTCCTAAGAAGTGGCTTCAAAGAAGACATGATGAATCAGACAGAAACCGCAGAAGAACAGTTAGTGACAAAACAAGTATCTTATCCCGCATCAGGAATAGCCGACAACGGATCTATTTGTTCTTTGGTCAGAAAATGGAACCTACATTATGATGGAGGAAAAGACGTGATCCTGTTTTTTGAAAGATTATCGGAGTTGAAGACCGCATACAACGTAAATGAAGAGCAACTTCTGCAATCATTACCAGAGTTATTGAAGGGGAAGGCTCTTTTATGGTACCGAAATACAAAAAACTGGTGGACTTCATGGAAACAGTTTATGAGAGATTTTGAATTTCAATACCTACAGTATCAGTATAGAGAAAATTTGGAACTTGAAATACAAAACGGAACACAGGGTGAGAAGGAATTGTTTAAAGACTACGTAGTGGCTATACAGACTTTAATACGGCGACATGGAGGTTACAGTCAACAACAAGAATACCAACGAGTCTGCAGTGTCGCACAAAGGAATCACAAAGCCGGGACTGTAAAGCGGCGGTAGCGATGTTTGACATAGGACTGACTTATCAGTTGAATATAGAGAGCTGGCTAGCAGTGCTGTTTCTTCTTTTTGTCACCAGATAGCAGCAGCTCCAAGTAGTCAATTTAATTGAGCAATTAGGATAGGTAATGGAAGGTATATTTATTTTAAGCACGAACATACCTCCCACTTAAATAAAGAAGTTATTTAAGTTATAAGTGTTAAGTTATAAGTGTTAAGTACCGAAAAACTAAAAGGTTACCTTGAACTGAATGATGATACCCAACACATCAAAAGAAAAATGAAAATGTTTACTTGTACTTGGCAGTACAAACATAATTGTTAACCCATAAGGGGTGTCTACTTAGCAACTAACACAAAAAACCTAAGTGGAGGTACAAAACTTAAAACTAAACTTTAAGTTCTTAAAAAATGAGAACAAAAACACTACTTTGTTGGTAAAGGAACCAACTTAGACACTGGTCTCCGAAGTGTACCAGCAGCAGTACGAATGGAAGTGACCCTTACAATTCCATCGTGTCCTGGAAAGGTTTCAATAATTCTTCCTAACTTCCAGCGAAGTGGCGTTGAGTTAGCTTCTTTTATTAATACCAAGTCTCCACACTTTAAATTGTTAGACTGCTGAGTCCACTTTGATCTAGGAAGAAGAGTATGAAGGTACTCCTGACTCTATCTCTTCCATATATGTTGACTCATTTTTTTAACCAATCTCCAGCGATCAAGTCTATTTTGAGGAATATCTAATAAGTTTTCTTCCAGCAGACCCACTATGGGGCTCCCCACTAAGAAATGACCGGGAGTTAAAGCATCGAATTCTTGAGGATCTGTAGACAATGCACACATTGGTCTAGAGTTTAACATAGCCTCCACTTTAATAAATAGAGTCTCTAGCTCTTCCCAGGTAAGAATCTGCACTCCAATTACACTCCGCAAGTGCTGTTTGCAGGAGCGTATACCTCTCTCCCACAATCCTCCAAATGTGGGACCCGCGGGGGGACTGAAAGACCATGTCACACCCCGTGTAGAGCAGGCGTCCAAAAAACTTTCTTCTGAGGTAATCTCCTTCAAAGATTTGTAGAGTCCAGTCAGGTATATATTTGCTCCAAGAAAATTCGTTCCTTGATCAGAATAAATTTTTTGGCAGTGCCCTCTTCTGCCCATCAACCTATCCAGTGCAGCTAAAAATGAGCTGCTTGTTAAATCAGAAACAATTTCTAAGTGCATTGCTTTCGTAGCTAAACATATAAATAAAGCAAGGTAGCACTTGTGAATTTTTTCATTCCTTCTTTTACTTTCTTTTATGTAGAAAGGTCCACCTAAATGCACTCCACAGTTTAAGAAGGGACGTTCCAATTTCACTCTCACATCGGGCAAGTCACCCATAATAGGTTGAAAGGACTGTGCTTTTAATTTTACACACACCAAACATTTTTTTATTCTTGCTCTGATCACATTTCCAATTCCTAGAATCCAAAATCTACGTGTCACTAGCGATTGCAGTGCACGGGGTCCTGCATGAAGATAGCAGTTGTGAAAATAATCCACTATTAAGTTCACCAAATGATGTTTTTTAGGCAACAAAAGAGGATGTTTAGAAAGAGCAGGGAGGTCAGAGTGACGTAACCTACCCCCCACCCTCAACACACCCCGATCTTCAATAAAAGAAGTTAAGGATGATAAGTATTTTGAACAAGATTTTTTGTTCGATAATGCATTCATCATCTCAGAATGAAATTCCTGTTTTTGTACACCTTTAACTAAAAATTCCATGGAATTCTGCAGTTCTAAAACTGTAATGGATCCTCTTTTCCTGGATGTCTGAGGTACTCTCAAATTATGTACGAAACGAAGTACATAAGCTGTAGAACGTTGCAGCTTAAGAAGAGAAGAAAAACGATTAATAAAGTCGTCCAAAAAAAGATTCGTTGAACTCACAAGTGAAACATAGGAGGGCTCCTTTGTTTCTGGAACCTTCTGCAGGAGAGAAGGTGTCTTTTTTGGCCAATCACCAGAATCTAATGATAACCAATCAGGTCCTTCAAACCACTTAACGTTATCCACGAGATCCGCTGGATACAAGCCTCTACTTGAAAGATCTGAGGGATTGTGGGCAGTAGACACATAGCCCCACCATTCAGGGCTTGAGTTGTTCAATATCTCAACAACTCTGTTTGCTACAAACGTTTTTAATAAATAAGGTGGTGTTTTCAACCAGCTAAGTACTGTTGTGGAGTCTGTGAAAGCATAAACTTCTGAAATCTTAATAATGGAATTAGATAGAGAAATAAAATGTTTCAGTAAGCTTGAAAGAAGTACTGCACCATTTAATTCGAGACGAGGAATTGACAAAGTTTTTAATGGAGCCACTTTGGATTTGGCAAAACATAAAAAAACCTTATTTGTGTTCTTATTTTTCAAATAAATTGCTGCACTATAGCCACTATAGCCACTAGCATCACAAAAACCAATCAAAATATTTTCTGTGGCCCGGTCACTATTTACAAATCTTGGGACCTTAATTTTATTTAATTCCTGAAGCTGAGCAAGAAATTTTTGCCAGCGAACACACAATGCATCAGGCAATTCAGCATCCCAATCCATGCCTACAAGCCACAATTCCTGAATAAAGCACTTTGCAGTAAATACAACTGGTGATGAAAGCCCAAGCGGGTCATAAATACCAGCAAACTCAAAATTCCTCTTTTTGTGAATTCTTTCCTCACCGGAAGAACCTTGTAAAACAGACAATCAAGCCTTGGCTGCCATTGAATACCTAACATACTAATCAACATATATTTTGATTTTCTGAAAATCAAGTGTTCCAAAAATACTAAAAAAGTTTCTGAAGTGAGCAGCTGATGGGCTTAGCGACCCCACCATACCTCTAGCTCATTCTACTCTCACTCATTTACTCAACATACACAAAACACACAACATCCACAAACACACTCCCTCACACAAACACATACACACCCGCAGGGGGGTGCAAACTAGCTGCACCTAATGAGAGGACCTAGACGAACCTCACGGTACCCGAGTGTAACACACACTTACATTACAGCCCTACACTTACGATTTAAACACTTTACACACACATACGTACATTTAGGGATTTGCTGTACTTGTTCCGTTATGTCTGGGAGTGGCAATATTGCTTAGTTACCTTTGGCGGGGCTAAGTATGTGGAACCTGATGTGTGCCTAGCACTGCCGAGGACCTATGATGGGACGGGTACTGGAACCGAGCAGCCTATAGGCGCTTGGCAAGCACATGAATGTTGAGTTATGGGTGTCGGAGCCTATAGCTGGGTCTATCGAAACAAATGGTTGCATTCTGTGAGTACATAGAGGGCGGCTGCCTGTGGTACTTGGGTTTGGGGAACCGTAACTTTGTACCGGAACCCATTCCTAATGATTCTGTAGTGCTTGACAGGATTTTGGAGGTCCCCCCTAATTTATTGGGGATTCTCGCTTTAGTTCGAGTATCCTGGGCTGCTGGTGACGTTTGGGTGCACTCTGTACCATTTCATCGAGATATCAACATTCATGGAATCGCTCGGCAACTAAACTATGGAAAATAAACCTAAAATAAACGCCAAAACTTCGTTAAAGAGGCCTCGTTCGACTATGTCGGGTGGGTCTGTTGATACTAGTGGGAGTTGTGACAATCTGGAGGAGAAGGAGATGGGTCCTGTACCTCAGCTCCCATCCCCCAGATTCTTGATATTTAAAAACTCGGAGGAAGGTTCCGACCTGTCTAAGGTGTCGCCCTTCCTCATAAACAAAGCAATTGTGGGTAGAGCAGGTCCCGTACCTTCTATAAAGAAGTTAAAAAACGGGACGCTGCTAGTACAGACCAGTAGCGACAAGCAAAGTCTGTCACTTTTAAGTATGACTTCCTTTTTTGAAAAAATCAAGGTTTCCGTGGAGCCCCACAGAACCTTGAACTCTGCAAAAGGTGTGGTTACTTGCAAAGATCTGCTCCACGTAGACATAGAAGAAATTAAGTCTAAGCTATTGGTGAGTCGGTTATTGTTGTTTTTCGTATAATGCGAAACGAGAACGGCCATTAAGGTACCTACTTCTTCACTAATTCTGACTTTTAGCAAACCTAGTATTCCGGACTACATTTTTGCTGGATACCAACGGCTTTCTGTTCGTCCTTACGTGCCAAACCCAAGGCGATGCTTCTAGTGTCAGGGCTTTGGACACGTCAGTTCTACGTGCAAGAAGCCTGAGGTGTGTGGGAATTGTGGTTGCAGTGGCCATGGTAGTGAGAGTTGCACAGAAGACCCAAAGTGTCCCAACTGTGGTGGGGACCATCAGGCTCGTTCCTTCAACTGTCAAAAGTTTAAGGACGAGAAAGCAATTTTAACTATTATGGCATGGGATAAAGTGTCATTTTCTGAAGCTAAGAAAGCGTTCAAAAGTTCCAGAATCGTTGAGGGCAAATCGTTTGCTTCGGTCGCCTATAGTAGCAAGAAAACATGCTCAAATTGTGAAGAACTGACCAAAACCGTCAAAGCATTATCCGAACAAGTAGCTCAGCTATTAACTTTAATTTTATGAGTACCACTCCTATAGCCAACAAATCAAAACTGTCTGGTATTCAATCGTCTGATTGCGCCACTAAAGAAGTGAAACCCATCCGAAATGAAAAACCAACTATAAAATTACTGCCTAAGACAGCAAAATCTGTACCTCCGATATTAAATCCACCTACTTCCGACCAAAGATTGTGTACCAAGCCACAAGGTCGGAAAGGAAATAGTACAAAAGTCTCTGTTGATCTTAAGTACTTTCTGAAAAAACCAAATACTGTCCAAAAAGCTGTTGTTGGTGAGGAAAACACCACCAAGATTAAAAGTAAAAAAATTAAAAATTCTAAGGGAGCACCTTCGAATGTGCTTCCTTTAAACTATAAACACTCTTCGGAGTCAGACATCAGCTATCACAGTAGTGATTCGATGTCCTTGGACTCCGATAAATCCATCAACGATATAAATGACAAATCCAAGGTAAACCCTACAATATATTAGTCATTTTTTCATATATCAATGCCTGCAAATTCAATCAACCATAACGTGATGCAAAGGAATATAAATGGGCTACAAAGCCATATTGAAGATTTGAAAGTTCTCGTGAGAGATATGTCACCTTTAGTAATGTGTCTTCAAGAGACGCATCTACACGAATCTCACTCGTTTAGTTTTAGGGGTTATTCCATTTTCAGGAGAGATTTCATCACGGAGGAAAGAGCTAAAGGTGGCGTAGCCATTCTAGCTCATGACTATCGAATCCGTCCCTGTTAATGTAATAACACCTTTACAAGTTGTTGCATTTTTTTTTTTTTTTTTTTTTCCCGGCGAAAAACCGTTCAGGTTATCATCGCCGTCACGAAAAATGAGACTATATATATAAAAAAAAAAATTAAACAAAATTTTACTTAAGAAAAAAGCAACAAAAACAACAAAACAACAACAACAAACTATAACAGTAAAAATACATTAAAAATTTAGATAACAGCTATAGATATATTACACTTAAGAACTAAATAACAATAAATAATGAATAAAATTTAATAACAATTCGTAAAACTATGCATAAACATAACAGAAATAAAGTTTTTAGATAAAATAAATAAATAATATAACACAAGAAATAACAACTATATATATTAAATTTTATTTAAAACATTCAAACGATGAAGGAAGTATAGAACCCGGTCAACGGCCGAGGCACTATCTCCCAACATCGTCTGCAAACAGTTGCTCAGACCACACATAACACGCACATTTTGAAAACCATCACAATCGAGCAGTATATGTTTAATTGTGATGGTTTCCTACAGAATTCGCATTCAGGTGGGTCCCCGCCTCCCATCAGAAATCCATGTGTTAACATGGAGTGACCAATGCGAAGACGGGTGATCACCACCTCTTCTCTGCGACTTGCACGTATTGACGACCCCAAGGACGAACTGTACTTTTGATTACCCTCAATTTGTTACTGCTTGTAGCTGCCCATTCATTTTCCCACTGTAGATGAATTAAATGTTTTACGTGACAAAGGAAGTCAGACACGAATACACGTTGAGTGCATGGCGGAAGAAAAGTTGCTTCCTTTGCCGCATTATCCGCTACAGTGTTCCCAAATATTCCACAGTGGCCAGGAATCCAGATAAATGATACTCTTGCACCTCGTAGTTCAAGTCTATGGATAGAGCACAGAATATCTTGAACCAGAGGGTTTACCGAATACATATCCCGGATTGCCTGGAGGGCACTTTTTGAATCAGAACAAACTACGAAATGCAAACTATCGAATTCAATGTTATTCAGAGCCTTTAAGATGGCAAAGAGTTCGGCCGTAAAGACACTACAAATTGAGGGTAATCCATAATTATATGTTTCGTCCAGTGAGTAAAATGCACACCCAACATTGTTATTCATCTTAGAGCCATCTGTGAAAATAAATTTAGCAGATGGATATGAACTAGAAAGTAGAAAAAACTCACGTTGATACACAATGTTAGGAGTGTTGTCTTTCTGGTATGCACACAAGGAGAAATCAAATGTCGGCATATTGATTTTCCATGGAGGGACAAGACAAAAGGGAACTTTCAAACATTGGGGGTAGTTCAATACGCAAGTCTTCAAAAACACGGGTTGTTCTAATGCCAACAGGGGCTGTAGCGTGCGGTCGGGATTCATATTGTTGGAGCAACTGATTATGGAAAACGATATTATAAGCAGGATGCCATGGTTTACATGATATATTAGATACGTAACTTAATTGTAACTGCTGTCTCCGACGAGAGAGTGATGGTTCGCCAGCATCGGCGAGAATACTCACGACGGGACTTGAACGGAAAGCACCAGAAACAAGGCGGATTGCCGAGTTATGGACGGGATCTAGTTTCTTTAAAATCGATGGTCTAGCAGATGAATAAACAATGCTGCCATAATCAATTCGCGAACGAATTACGGCACGGTAAAACATCAGCATACAGGTCCTATCAGCACCCCATCGAGACCCACTAAGAACCCTCAACATATCGAGGATTTTATTACATCTTAATTTTAAATCACGCACGTGAGGGCTCCACGAGAGCCTTTCGTCGAGTATTAGACCCAAGAATCGAACGGATGGAGAAGTCCGAAGCTGTATACCATCAAGATATAACGACGGAGCCTGGATCTGTCTACGGCGACTGAAAGCAATACACTGAGTTTTAGCAGCGGAGAATTTAAAGCCAGTAGTTCTCGTCCAGGTCTGCAACCTATTTATTACCAGCTGAAGGGTTCTTTCAGCTGTTGCCATGTTTCTGGTGCTTACGTAAATAGCAAAATCGTCTACAAAAAGAGAACATCTGACAGGGGACCGTACGTTAGACGTTATGCTATTGATTGCAATAGCAAACAGAGTAACACTAAGTACACTCCCTGTGGAACACCATTCTCTAAGTAGAAACGATCTGATAGCGTACTACCAAGACGCACCCTAAAATACCTATTACTGAGGAAGTTTTTGATAAAATGCAGAATCCTGCCCTGTATACCCCATGATTTTAATGTGTTCAAAATTCCCTTCTCCAAGCCATGTCGTATGCCTTCTCTAGGTCGAAAAAAACAGCTACTAGTGTTTGACGCAAGAGGAAAGCATTTTGTATTGCAGATTCCAAAGATACTAATTGATCCACAGAACATCGTCCTTGCCTAAAGCCGCACTGGTCTTTGCAAAGTAAATTGTTGGTTTCAAATACCAAACAAGGCGACGATTTACCATTTTTCTACCAGCTTGCAAAGAACGCTAGTAAGAGAAATCGGACGATAGCTACTTGCATCAGTATTATCTTTACCTGGCTTGAGAATAGGAATTACTATTGCTTCCAACCAACTGTCAGGGAAAGTATGTTCATCGAATATACGATTGTATATCTCGAGGAGGGCAAGCCTACCTGACGTTGGAAGGTTTTTTATCATGGAATATACGAGGTTGTCAGGACCGGGAGCTGTGTCCTTCGTTGAAGACAGTGCAGATTCCAGCTCATGCAGAGTAAACAGATTATTAAGTGGAGAGTCGTCACAAGTACCGATGGTGAACGGCAATGGTTCCATTGCGCTTTTATATTTACAAAAGGCAGCGTTATAAGCCGTAGAACAGGAATAGCTAGCAAAAGATGATCCTAATAAATTTACAATATCGGAACACTGAGAAACTAACTCTACATTCGGCCGTTTAAGACCCATCAACTCCGTGGATGGAACACGGCCAGATATAGAGCGCAGTTTCTTCCAGACGACAGATGTTGGCGTTGTTCTGCATATTGTTCCGATATATTGCGACCAAGTCTATATATATATATATCTTTATATATATATATATATCTTTATATATCTATATATATATATATCTTTCTACTTTGTCTAAAAATTCTTCGAGCTTTAGCTCTAAGAATTTTGTACCGCTCAAGATTTTCATCTGTCGGGCTTTTGTTGAATATCCGTAGTGCTTTTCGGCGTAGACGCAAAGCCTCCTTACAGTCCTCGTTCCACCAAGGAACAGATGGACGAGGTGGGTTTGCGGATGTTTTAGGGATAACATCCTCGGCTACATTTAAAATCGTACTGGTGAGTTTCTTAACCACTGTGTTAATACAGTTCACTTCAATGTCTGGAGGTACAAATCTTTTTGCAAATTCTTCCCAATTTGCCTTTTTAAGGATCCAACGCGGCAGGGGTCGTTGCACATGAGCGAAAGTACAAAATGAAATATTAATGGGATTATGGTCACTGCCATACAGATCTGGTAACACCGACCATTCAAACTTTGTTGCCAAAACTGGACTACAAAATGACAAATCGACAACTGTCCATCCGCCAGTAGATGCTGATAAATGAGTCGGGGAACCGTCATTTAGAAGACACAAATCTAAGTTTGACCGTATTCCTTCGATTCGTAATCCCCTTGAGTTACAGGATAAGGAACCCCATGAAGTATGGTGAGCGTTAAAATCACCTGTCAATAAAATCGGTTGTGGCAACTGATATATTAAATCATATACTTCATGATGTTGGAAATTGTAACTAGGCGGCAAGTAAAGGCAACAGACGGTAACTTTGAATGGAACGGTAATCTGAACGGCAACAGCTTGTAAAGGAGTTATTATATTGACAGATATGGACTGGACAGAGTTGTGAACCAATATGGCTACACCACCTCTGGCTCTTTCCTCAGTGACGAAATCTGCTCTGAAAATAGAATAACCCCTAAAATTGAAGGTGTGGGATTCATGCAAGTGCGTCTCTTGGAGACAAAGTATTAAAGGCGATGAATCTCGCACAAGAACTTTGAGATCTTCCATATGGCTTCTTATCCCATTAATATTCCACTGTACCACATTGTTATTAATTGGAAATGCAGACATTGAAGTAAAATAAATTAATATAGCAGCGGGTTCTGTTCGTTTTTGTCATGTACAACTTTTGATTTATCAGAGTCTACCGACATCGAATCACTACTGTGATTCATGTCGGACTCTGTAGATACATTTGTTTTGGCAGAAGTCGCTTTTGATACGGCTTCAGTTTTAGTTTTAGTTTTTAACTTGCTTAGAGGTATTTTTAACTAATTTTTATCCGCATCCTTAGACCCAACTACTGGTGGGTATGTATTTGATTTTTTTAAAAGTAAGCAAGTCCAGGAGAAACAGACTTTACTGTCGGTTTTACCACTTGTGACTTAGTTCGGACCATCATTTTTGAAGCAGATGGAACTGCTTCAGGAAGAGTAGGTTTTGAAGATTTAGTCACAAGTGACTTTGGAGCTTGATTTTTAGAGATTTTCGACTGATTTTCTTTAGAAGAGATAGACATAGATTGATCAGATGTACTGGAAGCAGGAGTGGTAACAGTTGAAATTACGGATAACAGCTGAGCTACTTGCTCAGTCAGTGCTTTAACAGTTTTAGTCAGTTCATCGCAATTTCTACATGAGGTCTTGCTACTAGACGCGACCGACTTACCCTCAATTATTCTGGAACTTTTGAATATTTTTTTAGCTTCTGAAAATGAAACTTTATCCCTTGCCATGATAGTCAAAACTGCTTTCTCGTCCTTATACTTGGGGCAGCTGAAGGAACGAGCCGGATGATCGCCACCACAATTGGAACACTTTGGGTCATCCGTGCAATTGTCACCACCATGGCCATTCGAACCACAATTACCACATATTTCGGGCTTTCTGCATGTAGAACTCACGTGTCCAAACCCCTGACACTTAAAGCATCTTCTCGGGTTTGGAACGTAAGCTCGAACAGAAAGCCTTTGATATCCGGCAAATATATATTCCGGGATTGTGAGTTTACAAAAGTCAGAATGAGGGAAGCAGTTGGTACTTTTTTTCCATTTTCATTACGCAGAATGCGATAAACATCCGTAACTGACTCTGATGCCAACTCAGACTTTATCTCCTCAAGGTCTAGGTGGAGGAGATCTCTGCACGTTACCACTCCTTTAGCAAAATTCAAGGTTCTGTGGGGCTCCACAGAAACCTTGATCCGATCAAAAAAGGAAGACATCTTTAGGAGCGATAAGCTCTGCTTGTCGCTACTAGTCTGAACTAACAGCGTACCATTTTGTAGCTTCCTAATAGACGCTACAGGACCTATTTCTACCAACGATAGCCTTGTTTATGAGGAAAGGAGACACTTTCGATAGGTCGGACCCTTCCTCAGAATTTCTAAAAACTAAAAATCTAGGAGAAGGAGCTGAACAACTGCAGCACCCATCTCCTTTTCTTCCATGTCAATACTCCCACTGCTACTCTCAGACCTGTCCGACGTAGTCGAACGAGGCCTCTTTAACAAATTTTTGGCGTTTTGTTTTTTTGTTCCATGCTTTGTTTTGCCGAGCGATTCACGAATGAAGACTTTCGAACAACTGGCACAGGGTGCACCCAAACGACCACCAGCAGCCCAGGATACTCTGCACCCAAACGACCACCAGCAGCCCAGGAACTAAAAAGCGAGAACCCCAAAAAAAAAAAAAAAAAAAAAAATGGGGGGGCCTCCAGATATCCTGGAGCCGAAACACATGTCTGTCAGCACTCCAGAATATTTTAGGAATGGGTTCCGGTACATCGTTACGGTTCCCCAAACCCAAGTACCACTGGCAGCCGCTCTCTATGTACTCACAGAATGCAACCATTTGTTTCGATAGACCCAGCTATGGGCTCCGACACCCATAACTCAACATTCATGCGCTTGCCAAGCGCCTATAGGCTGCTCGGTTCCAGAACCTGTCCCATCAGAGGTCCTCGGCAGTGCTAGGCACACATCAGGTTCCACATACTTGGCCCCGCCAAAGGAAACCAAGCAGAATCGCCACACCCAGACGTAACGGAACAAGCACAGCAAATCCCAAAATGTACGTGTGAGTGTGAAGTGTTTACATCGTAAGTGTAGTGCTGTAAGTGTAAGTGTCTGCTAGACTAGGGTGCCGCGAGGTTCGCCTAGGTCCTCTCAGTAGGTGCAGCTAGTCTGCACCCCCCTGCGGGTGTGTATGTGTTTGTGTGAGAGAGTCTGTTTGTGGATGTTGTGTGTTGTGTGTATGTGGAGTAAATGAGTGAGAGTAGAATGAGCTAGAGGTATGGTGGGGTCGCTAAGCCCATCAGCTGCTCACTTCAGCTGCCTCCGCCGGAACAAGTTGTTGCAATACAGACTACCGTCCCATTCAAACTTACCATCTGCTGCCTTTACTTGCCGCCGAGTTCCGATTTTTCAAATAATGAATTGTATGATTTAATATCTCAGTTGCCACCAACAATTTTACTTACAGGTGATTTTAATAGTCATCATACCTCCTGGGGTTCGTTATCGTGTAACTCTAGGGGAAGACGAATTGAAGCAATCAGGTCTAATTTGGATTTGTGCGTTCTAAATGACGGTTCCCCTACTCATTTATCAGCATCTTCTGGCGGGTGGACTGTTGTAGATTTGACATTTTGTAGTCCACGTCTGGCAACAAAGTTTGAATGGTCGGTATTGTCTGACCTATATGGCAGCGATCATACTCCCATTAATATTTCGTTTTGCAACTTCTCCCAAGTGAATGAACGCCTGCCGCGTTGGATTCTAAAAAAAGCGAATTGGGAGGAATTCGCAAACAGATTTGTGTCACCAGACATTGATAATAATAGCTGTATAAATACCATAGTGGATAACTTCACAAAAAACATTTTACGCATAGCAGAGGAAACTATTCCTAAAACCTCCACACATCCACCACGTCCACCTGTTCCTTGGTGGAACGTGAAATGTAAGGTAGCAATTTGTGAACGTAGAAGAGCTCTGAGGAGATTCAACAAAAGCCCAACGGATGACAATCTTGAACAGTATAAAATTATACGAGCAAAGCTCGTAGGATATTCAGAAAAGACTCTTGGACCCAATATATAGGGACAATATCTAGGACAACGCCTATATCTGTTGTTTGGAAAAAACTTCGTATTTTGGGGTCTTCTTTTGCAAGATATTCTGCTAACTCTGCCTATAACAATGCCTTCTGTAAATACAAAATTGCAGCAGAAGCAATGCCGTTCACCGTCGGTCCATCTTTAGATTGTCCTTTGAATAGTTCGTTTACTTTGCAGGAGCTGGAATCTGCACTGTCATCCACCACAGATTCAGCTCCAGGTCCCGATAACCTTGTATACTCCATGATTAAAAATCTTCCAACATCAGGCAGGCTTACACTTCTTGCCATATACAATCGAATATTCGTAGAGCATACTTTTCCTGATGCATGGTTGGAAGCTGTAGTAATTCCTCTTCTTAAACAAGGCAAAGATAAAACTGAACCAAGTAGCTATCGTCCTATTTCCCTTACCAGCGTTCTTTGCAAACTGGTAGAGAAAATGGTAAATCGTCGTCTCGTTTGGTACTTGGAAACAAACAACCTACTATCTAAAGATCAGTGCGGATTCAGACAGGGACGATCTTCCATGGATCAATTACTTTTATTAGAGTCTGCAATCCAAAATGCTTTTCTCTTGCGTCGTACGCTTGTGGCTGTTTTTTTCGACCTAGAGAAGGCATATGACATGGCGTGGAGAAGAGGAATTCTCAATACCTTAAAATCATGGGGAATACAAGGCAGAATTCTTGCCTTCATTAATAACTTTCTTTCTGATAGGCATTTCAGGGTGCGACTTGGAGCTACGATGTCGGGTCGTTTTCACTTAGAGAATGGTGTTCCACAGGGGAGTGTACTTAGTGTAACCCTGTTCGCAGTTGCAATAAATAGCATAACCTCTAATGTACAGTCCCCTGTCCGATGTTCGCTATTTTTAGACGATTTTGCTATATACGTGAGAACTAGAAACAGTAACAGCTGAAAGATCCCTTCAATTGGTAATAAATAGATTGCAGTCGTGGACGAGGTCCACAGGCTTTAAATTTTCTGCTGCCAAAACTTAATGCATTGCCTTCAGTCGCCGTATCCGGCGGAGGCAGCTGACGTGAGCAGCTGATGGGCTTAGCGACCCCACCATACCTCTAGCTCATTCTACTCTCACTCATTTACTCAACATACACACAACACACAACATCCACAAACACACTCCCTCACACAAACACATACACACCCGCAGGGGGTTGCAGACTAGCTGCACCTACTGAGAGGACCTAGACGAACCTCGCGGCACCCTAGTCTAGCAGACACTTACACTTACAGCACTACACTTACGATGTAAACACTTCACACTCACACGTACATTTTGGGATTTGCTGTGCTTGTTCCGTTACGTCTGGGAGTGGCGATTCTGCTTGGTTTCCTTTGGCGGGGCCAAGTATGTGGAACCTGATGTGTGCCTAGCACTGCCGAGGACCTCTGATGGGACAGGTTCTGGAACCGAGCAGCCTATAGGCGCTTTGCAAGCGCATGAATGTTGAGTTATGGGTGTCGGAGCCCATAGCTGGGTCTGTCGAAACAAATGGTTGCATTCTGTGAGTACATAGAGAGCGGCTGCAAGTGGTACTTGGGTTTGGGGAACCGTAACGATGTACCGGAACCCATTCCTAAAATATTCTGGAGTGCTGACAGACATGTGTTTCGGCTCCAGGATATCTGGAGGCCCCCCCCCAATTTTTTTTTTTTTTTTTTTTTTTTTATTGGGGTTCTCGCTTTAGTTCGAGTATCCTGGGCTGCTGGTGGTCGTTTGGGTGCACCCTGTGCCAGTTATTCGAAAGTCTTCATTCGTGAATCGCTCGGCAAAACAAAGCATGGAACAAAAAAAACAAAACGCCAAAAATTTGTTAAAGAGGCCTCGTTCGACTACGTCGGACAGGTCTGAGAGTAGCAGTGGGAGTATTGACATGGAAGAAAAGGAGATGGGTGCTGCAGTTGTTCAGCTCCCTTCTCCTAGATTTTTAGTTTTTAGAAATTCTGAGGAAGGGTCCGACCTATCGAAAGTGTCTCCTTTCCTCATAAACAAGGCTATCGTTGGAAGAGTAGGTCCTGTAGCGCCTATTAGGAAGCTACAAATTTTTTTTTTTTTTTTTTTTTTTTTTCCGGCGAAAAACCGTTAAGGTTATCATCGCCGTCATGCTAAATGAAAGTATATATATAAAAAAAAAAGGAATTAACAAAATATACTTATATATATATATAAATAAATAAAACTACAACAAACTATATTTGTAAAATTAAATTTAACAAAATTTAATTAGCAGGTATAACTATATTAATAATAAATACTTAAGAACTAAATAACAATTAATAATGAATAAGATTTAATAACAATTCGTAAAGGTATATAAAAACATAACAGAAATAAATTTATATAAATAAAATAAATAAATAATATAACACAAGAAATAACAATTATATAAATTAAATTTTATTTAGAACATTTAGACGATGAAGGAATTCAAGAACCCGGTCAACGGCCGAGGCACTATCTCCCAACATCGTCTGCAAACAGTTGCTCAGACCACACATAACACGCACATTTTGAAAACCATCACAATCGAGCAGTATATGTTTAATTGTGATGGTTTCCCTACAGAATTCGCATTCAGGTGGGTCCCCGCGTCCCATCAGAAATCCATGCGTTAACATGGAGTGACCAATGCGAAGGCGGGTGATCACCACCTCTTCTCTGCGACTTGCACGTATTGACGACCCCAAGGACGAACTGTACTTTTGATTACCCTCAATTTATTTCTGCTTGTAGCTGCCCATTCATTTTCCCACTGTAGATGATTTAAATGTTTTACGTGACA
Source organism: Callitettix versicolor (assembly GCA_022606455.1). Lineage (NCBI taxonomy): Eukaryota > Metazoa > Arthropoda > Insecta > Hemiptera > Cercopidae > Callitettix > Callitettix versicolor. The sequence goes on from CM040182.1 coordinate 52,232,842, forward strand.
AAGAAAGTCAGACACGAATACACGTTGAGTGCATGGCGGCAGAAAAGTTGCTTCCTTTGCCGCATTATCCGCTACAGTGTTTCCTAATATTCCACAGTGGCCAGGAATCCAGATAAATGATACTCTTGCACCTCGTAGTTCAAGTCTATGGACAGAGCACAGAATATCTTGAACCAGAGGGTTTACCGAATACATATCCCAGATTGCCTGGAGGGCACTTTTTGAATCAGAACAAACTACGTAATGCAAACTATCGAATTTAATAGTGTTCAAAGCCTTTAAGATGGCAAAGAGTTCGGCCGTAAAGACACTACAAATTGAGGGTAATCCATACTTATACGTTTCGTCCAGTGAATAAAACGCACACCCAACATTATCGTTCATCTTAGAACCATCTGTGAAAATAAGATTAGCAGATGGATATGAATTAGTCAGACGAGAAAACTCACGTTTATACACAATGTTAGGAGTGCTGTCTTTCAGGTATGTACACAAAGAGAAATCAAAGGTCGGCATATTGATTATCCATGGAGGGACAAGACAAAAGGACCTTTCAAACATTGGGGGTAGTTCAATACGCAAGTCTTCAAAAACACGGGTTGTTCTAATGTCAACAGGGGCTGTAGAGTGCGGTCGGGATTCATATTGCTGGAATAACTGATTGTGGAAAATTGTACTGTAGGCAGGATGCCATGGTTTACATGATATATTAGATACATAACTTAATTGTAACTGCTGTCGCCGACGAGAGAGTGATGGTTCGCCTGCATCGGCGAGAATACTCACGACGGGACTTGAACGGAAAGCACCAGAAACAAGGCGGATTGCTGAGTTATGGACGGGATCTAGCTTCTTTAAAATCGATGGTCTAGCAGATGAGTACACAATGCTGCCATAATCAATTCGTGAACGAATTACGGCACGGTAAAACATGAGCATACAAGTCCTATCAGCGCCCCATCGAGATCCACTAAGAACCCTCAACATATCGAGGATTTTATTACATCTTAATTTTAAATCACTCACGTGAGGGCTCCACGAGAGCCTTTCATCGAGTGTTAGACCCAAGAATCGAACGGATGGAGAAGTCCGAAGCTGTATACCATCAAGATATAACGACGGAGCCTGGATCTGTCTACGGCGACTGAAAGCAATACACTGAGTTTTAGCAGCGGAGAATTTAAAGCCAGTAGTTCTCGTCCAGGTCTGCAACCTATTTATTACCAGCTGAAGGGTCCTTTCAGCTGTTGCCATGTTCCTGGTGCTTACGTAAATAGCAAAATCGTCTACAAAGAGAGAACATCTGACAGGGGACCGTACATTAGCCGTTATGCTATTAATTGCAATAGCAAAGAGAGTAACACTAAGTACACACCCCTGTGGAACACCATTCTCTAAGTAGAAGCGATCTGATAGCGTACTACCAAGGCGCACCCTGAAATACCTATTACTGAGGAAGTTTTGGATAAAATACAGAATCCTGCCTTGTATACCCCATGATTTTAATGTGTTTAGTATTCCTCGTCTCCAAGCCATATCGTATGCCTTCTCTAGGTCGAAAAAAACAGCAACTAGAGTCTGACGCAAGAGGAAGGCATTCTGTATTGCAGACTCTAGCATTACCAACTGATCAATAGAAGATCGTCCTTGCCTGAAACCACACTGTTCTTTGGAAAGCAAGTTGTTTTTTTCTATGTGCCAGACCAGACGACGATTTACCATTTTTCTAATAGCTTGCAAAGGACGCTGGTAAGAGATATCGGACGATAACTACTTGGATCAGTTTTATCTTTACCTGGCTTAAGAATAGGAATTACTACTGCTTCCAACCAAGCGTCAGGGAACATATGCTCCTCATATATACGGTTGTATATCTCGAGGAGAGAAAGTCTACCTGACGTTGGAAGATTTTTAATCATGGAGTAAACAAGGTTGTCAGGACCGGGAGCTGAATCTCTAGTAGACGATAGTGCAGATTCTAGCTCATGCAAAGTAAACAAACTATTCAAAGGAGATTCACCAGATTTGCCGACGGTGAACGGGACTGCTTCAATTCTATTTTTGTACCGACAAAAGGCACTGCTGTAGGCGGTAGAAGAAGAAAAGCTTGCAAGAGATGACCTAAAATATTTACAATATCTGAACAATCAGTTAATATTTCTCCGTTTGTCTGTTTAAGTCCCATCAATAAATTGGATGCACTACAACCAGAAACAGAACGAAGTTTCTTCCAAACAATAGATGGAGGCGTTGTCCTAGATATTGTTGAGATATATTGGGTCCAAGAATCTTTCCTACTCTGCCTGAAAATTCTACGTGCTTTGGCTCGTAGAACTTTATACCTTTCGAGATTTTCACTCGTCGGACTTTTGTTGAATCTACTTAGAGCTCTTCTACGTTGGCGTATGGCCTCCTTACATTCATCGTTCCACCAAGGGACTGGTGGACGTGGTGGGTGTGGTGAGGTTTTGGAGATAGTTTCCTCTGCTGCACATAAAATTTGTTTTGTGAAATCGTCTACTACTGCATTGATACACGTATGATATCAATTTCTGGTGATACGAATCTCTTTGAAAATTCTTCCCAGTTCGCTTTTTTAATAATCCAACGCGGCAAACGTTGATTCATAACAGGAGGTTACGAAAGGTAATATTAATAGGAGTATGATCGCTGCCATATAGATCAGGTAATACCGACCATTCAAACTTTGTCGCCAAAACTGGACTACAGAATGACAAATCAACAGCTGTCCATCCGCCGGTGGATGCTGCCAGATGCGTGGGTGAACAGTCATTAAGAAGACACAGATTTAAAGTAGACCGTATTCTCTCGATACGTATTCCCTTTGAGTTGCAGGATAAAGAACCCCAGGATGTATGATGGGCGTTAAAATCGCCTACTAGTAGGACCGGCGGTGGCAACTGGGATATCAAATCATATATTTCATAATTTTGAAACTTATAGCTCGGCGGCAGGTACAGGCTACAGATAGTAAGTCTGAATGGAACGGTAGTCTGAACGGCAACAGCTTGTAGTTGAGTCACTATGTTTACAGGAACCGATGCGATTGAGTCATGAGTCAGGAGGGCGACACCACCCCTGGCTCTTTCTTCAGCGTAGAAATCCGTCCTGAAAACAGAATAACCTTTAAAGTTGAAAATGTGAGATTCGTGAAGGTGCGTTTCTTGAAGGCATATTATTAAAGGAGACGAATCTCTCACAAGAACTTTTAGGTCTTCAATATGGCTTCTTACTCCATTAATATTCCATTGTATGATATTATTTTTCATTCAAATTGCAGGCATTGAATTATACATAAAGGATTAATTTATTACAGGATTCGATTTACTTTCTTCAGGTAATAATTTTGATGTATTATATTCTACAGACATCGAATCACTACTGTGACTGATGTCCGAGTCGGATGATTTTTGGATTTGATTTGTGGAGGTTTAGCAGTGGGACCTCCTTTAAGACTTTTTCCTATTTTTTAACAGGTTTGTTTCCTGCAATGTTAGTAATTTTTTTTTTTCCCCAACTGACGGAGGAGCGGTATTCGCTTTCTTTTTTAAAAATACTCAAGGCCTGAGGGATCTTCTTGTCAACAGGCTTAAGTACCTGTGACTTAGACAGAAGTGGATTTTTGTACAGCCTTTTTGTAGTCTGACTTTTATCGGTTAAAGTTTTTACTGTATCAGGACTATGTGAAACTGAAGACACAGTCTTCTCTGGTGCAGAAGCAGGAGCAGGAGCAGAACCAGAGGAAAACAGGGCTAGCAGTTTAGCTATCTGATCAGTCAATGCTTTAACCGTTTTCGAAACTCGTTACAATTAGCACAGGATGACTGCTTAGAGCTTGATGAAGCAGTAGCAGCAGCAAATGATTTGCCTTCCACTGGAGATTGGGAAACCTTAAAAACCTTTTTCGCATCTGAAAAGGATAGTTTATCCTTTGCCATTATTGTGAGGATAGCTTTTTCTTCCTTAAATTTAGGGCAGTTGAACGATCTAGCTGGGTGATCGCCCCCGCAATTCGAGCACTTGGTGTCATTTGTGCATCCATCACTGCTATGGCCTTTACTTCCACACTGGCCACATACCTCCGGCTTTGTACAAGAAGAACTCATATGCCCGAAGCACTGACATTTGAAGCAACGTCGAGGGTTCGGAACATATGGTCGCACTGAAAGCCGTTGGTATCCGGCATAAATGAATTCAGGTAGTGTAGGTTTCCCAAAGGTTAGTATCAACGAGGGAGTTGATACCTTCTGCCCATTTATGCTGCGCATTATGCGTGTCACGTCAATCACGGACTCCGATGCTAGTTCCGTTTTTATCTCCTCGAGACTTACATGTAAAAGATCTCTCTTGATATGTTGAAGGTTCTTAGTGGCTCTTGATGGGGCGCTGATAGGACGTGTATGCTTATGTTTATCGTGCGGTCATTCGTTCTCGAATTGAATATGGCAGCATTGTTTATTCATCAGCGCGACCTTCCGCATTAAAGATACTAGATCCTGTCCATCATTCTGCAATCCGTCTTGCGTCTGGTGCTTTTCGTTCTAGTCCCGTTGTGAGTATGCTGGCGGAAGTTGGTGAACCTTCACTCTCGCAACGGAGACAGCAGTTGCAAGTAAGTTACGTAAGCAATTTATCATGTAAGCCATGGCACCCTGCTTACAATATTGTTTTCTATAATCAGTTGCTCCGACAATATGAATCTCGTCCGCACGCTACTGCTCCGCTTGGGATTAGGTCTTCCTGTGTTTTTGACAACTTGGGTATTGAGCTGCCCTCAGTGTTTGAGAGGACTCAATGTTTTATCCCTCCATGGTGTATCCCAATGCCAACCTTTGAGTCATCATTGCTATCCTTTCCAAAACATAACACACCCGATATTGTGTATCGCCAGGAGGTTCATCATGTTCTTCAATTCGACCCATTCAGTGAAATTATTTTTACTGATGGTTAAAAACTGGAGAACAACGTCGGTTGTGCATTTTACAGAACAGGCCAAACCAAGAAATATGGATTACCCTCGGTTTGTAGTGTCTTTACTGCCGAATTATTCGCCATCCTTAAAGCTCTGAACTCCACCGTTGAATCCGATTTTGAGCATTATCTAGTGTGTTCCGATTCTAAAAGTGCACTGCAGGCTATACAAGACATGTATTCAATAAACCGTTTGGTTCAAGATATCTTGTGCTCCATCTATAGGCTTGAACTACGAGGTGTAAAAACAACATTTTGCTGGGTACCTGGTCACACTGGGATAATTGGGAACACTAGAGCGGATATTGCGGCAAAGGAAGCTACTCTGCTGCCGCCAAGCACGCAACGTGTTATTTGTTCAGATTTTATTTGCGAAACGAAACATCTTCTACATTCGCTTTGGGAAAATGAATGGGTAGGCTTGGGCAATAACAAATTGAGGGTAATTAAGAGCACTGTTCGTCCTTGGGGGTCATCAATGCGTGATAGTCGTAGAGAAGAGGTGGTTGTTACCCGGCTTCGCATTGGACATTCAAAGTTGACGCATGGATTTCTTATGGCGCGTGAGGACCCACCTACATGTCAGTTTTGTGGTGATATCATCACAATCAAACATTTACTTCTGGATTGTGATGGTTTGAAAAGCATGCGTCGAATGTGTGGATTGGATTCCTCTATGGAAGCAATTTTAAAAGATGATTCAACGGTCATTGACCGAGTTCTGAATTTTTTACGTCGTATAAATGTTTTTGAGTTACTCTAACTGTGGTATTGTTTAACAGCATAACGGTGTAAATATGTATATAAATACATTTTTTCCCCTAGATTTAGTTTGTATAGTTTTAGTTTTAGTATTAGTTTAGAATAGTATTAAAAATGATTAATTTTAATTTCCACCCATCCCCAATGTAGGACATTTTGCTGGACGGCGATGATAGCCTTAATGTGCTTTTCGCCAAAAGCTGTATCAAAAAAAAAACCTACAATTCAAGTCAAATATTATTATTTTTACTTACAATTTTTGATTAAATAGATACTGTTAAATGAAATTACAATTAACATACAGGAATCACAAAATGTACTAATTCCTATTCAATTTGTATAGTTACAACTATTTCAAACTCAACTACATTATATTACAATGCGGCATGTCTTTTTTTGAATACCTACTGGTCTAACAGTAGATTATGACATAAGTATTTATGAAGGGTGAATTCAACAACTGGTGATTTAAAATAATAATAATAAACTTTTACACCTAAAGCCTAATACAAATACAAACCTGAAAATTTTCCCGGATTTCATAACATTAAAGGGTTTTTAGCATGCATTAAACCTTACATTTATATAGAAATAAATTTTACAGTTCGATGAGAGTTACTGCCAAGTACAAAAATATAAATTTTATTTGACTTACAATGGCGGTTTTTAGCTAAAATACTGGGGGGGCTTCTCCAAGAATGTTTAATCTTTTTTAAAAAAATCGTGTAAAAGGAAACAAACATGTAAAAAAAATATTTAGAAAATTGACAAAATCTTTTAAAAAAAATTAAACATTTTTTACTCACTTTAAACTAAATTGCTACAGTTCAAGTTTATCAAAAATGCTTGAAAAATTCAAGCTTTACAAATGAAATCCATTCTTCTTGTTTTAATTTGCACAAAAAAATCAAAAATTTTCTCCTTGATCTTTGGATGAGAACTGAAGAAAATTTTCTCCATTGAAAAAAAAAACACTGCAATTTCCAAATTCAAAGTGCTTCTTAGAAAATTTTATTTAAAAAATGAAACAGAATAACTGGAAGCAGGGTAGTATACCAATTCTATACTTTATCACAATCAAGAATATAGTACACAGTTTTTAGTACGACACATGATAAGTAAAATCACCAGCACTGTGGGATTGACAGTGCTCTCTCTTCCTTGCAGCTTTTTATGTGTTCATGCACACAAAAGTCAAACACCTCACCGCTGAAACACAATTACATACAAAGCTTTTTGATAAACTGGGGGACGGCTACTGACATTAAGCTTAAGGATTAATGTATAAAGACAAGTATAAAGAAAGAATTAAAAACAAAAGGACTCATTATATTAAATGTTATTGATAATGACAAGTGGAAATTGGATTTGCTGTAATTCCATAGAGCCTAAATGTAAGCCACCACAGCATGACTTAATAAAATGTACTTTCAGGCAGTTGTTCAACTGGGTAACAAAACATAGAGGTCAGTAGCAAGATGCAATGCTTGAATTAGTAACACCAACATAATATAAAGTCCTGACTGCAATCCTAATTATATTATACATTTCAGCCGGCGGAGGCAGCTGAAGTGAGCAGCTGATGGGCTTAGCGACCCCACCATACCTCTAGCTCATTCTACTCTCACTCATTTACTCCACATACACACAACACACAACATCCACAAACACACTCTCTCACACAAACACTTACAGACCCGCAGGGGGGTGCAGACTAGCTGCATCTAGTGAGAGGACCTAGACGAACCTCGCGGCACCCGAGTCTAACACACACTTAACACTTACAGCACTACACTTACGATTTAAACACCTTACAAACACACATACATTTAGGGATTTGCTGTACTTGTTCCGTTACGTCTGGGAGTGGCGATGCTGCTTGGTTTCCTTTGGCGGGGCCAAGTAGGTGGAACCTGATGTGTGCCTAGCACTGCCGAGGACCTCTGATGGGATAAGTTCTGGGACCGAGCAGCCTATAGGCGTCTGGCAAGCACATGAATGTTGAGTTATGGGTGTCGGAGCCCATAACTGAGTCTATCGAAACAAGTGGTGCATTCTGTGAGTTCATAGAGGGCGGCTGCCAGTAGTACTTGGGTTTGGGGAACCGTAACGTTGTACCGGAACCCATTCCTAAAATATTCTGGAGTGCTGACAGACATGTGTTTCGGCTCCAGGATATCTGGAGGTCCCCCCCAATTTTTTTTTTTTTTTTTTTTTTTTTTTTTTTTTTTTTGGGGTTCTCGCTTTAGTTCGAGTATCCTGGGCTGCTGGTGGTCGTCTGGGTGCACCCTGTGCCAGTTGTTCGAAACATCTTCGTTCATGAATCGCTCGGTAAAACAAACTATGGAAATCATAAACAAAATCGCCAAAGTTCCGTTAAAGAGGCCTCGTTCGACTTTGTCAAACGGGTCTGTTGGTTTAGTGGAGAAGGATGAAAATGTGGGAGGCAAGGAGATGAGTACTGAAACACTTCAGTTACCATCTCCTAGATACTTAATTTTTAAGAACTCGATGGAAGGGGCGGACTTATCTAAAGTATCGCCTTTTTTGATTAATAAGGCAATTGTTGGAAGAGCAGGTCCCGTAGCTTCAATTAAAAAGCTGCAGAACGGGACCTTACTGGTTCAGACTAATAGCGATAAGCAGAGCCTATCGCTGTTAAATATGACATCATTTTTGATAGCGTCAAGGTTTCTGTGGAACCCCACAGAACATTAAATTCTGCTAAGGGAGTGGTGACTTGCAGAGATCTCCTCCATGTTGAACTAGAGGAGATTAAACAAGAGTTGGCAAAGCAATCAGTTGTAGACGTGTGCCGTATTTTTCGTAACGAGAAGGGGCAAAAGTAGCTACTGCCTCTTTGATTTTGACTTTTGGTAAACCTACCGTACCGGACCACATCTATGCCGGGTACCAGCGCCTTTCGGTAAGGCCATACGTTCCAAACCCGAGACGGTGTTTTAAATGCCAGGGTTTTGGACACGTGAGCTCCACATGCCAGAAGGATCAGGTATGCGGTAATTGTAGTGGTAATGGTCATGATAGTGAGCAATGCAAAAATGTTCCAAAGTGTTCGAATTGTGGTGGAGACCATCCCGCTCGTTCCTTTGACTGCCCCAAGTTTAAGGACGAGAAAGCCATTCTTTCTATCATGGCCAAGGACAAGATATCTTTTTCAGAAGCAAGGAAGGTTTTCAAAAGCTCAAAATCAATAATTGAAGGTAAATCGTTTGCTGCTGCCACCTCTACTAGTAAATCATCGTGTGCTAATTGCGAAGAGCTAACTAAAACGGTAAAAGCATTATCGGAACAGGTAGCTCAATTGCTAACTCTGATTTCTGCGGGTTCCATTCCCGATTCGCTGTCTAAATCGTCTGAAATGTCTTCCTCTCAAGTGTCTTCAAAAGGAAAGGATACTCACCTTTCGAAAGTCGCTGGTAAAACCCTTGTGACAAAGAATCCAAGGCCTGTAATTCTGGAAGCAAATCCATCTTCTTCCAATCTAGGCGTAAGAACAAAGTCGCAAGTGTTAAAGTCTTCGTCTAAAAACGTTCCTTCTGGACTAGCCCAGTTTCTTAAAAAATCAAACACATACCCACCAGTAGTTGTGTCAAAAAAAGAAAAAATGCTAACAAAGAAGGAAAAAAAATCAAAGGAAGGAGTTGCTTCCAAGGTGCCTCCTTCCAAAACTACTATTTCTACAGAGTCGGACATCAATCACAGTAAGTCCGACATAAATCACACCAGTGATTTGATGTCGATAGACTCCGATAAATCTGAATTAATATGTGACCAAAACGAACAGAACCCGCTGCTATATTAATTTATTTTATTTCAATGTCTGCATTTTCCATTAAGAACAATGTGATACAGTGGAATATTAATGGGAAGAAGCCATATTGAAGATCTCAAAGTTCTTGTGCGAGATTCATCTCCTCTAATAATGTGTCTCCAAGAGACGCACATGCATGAATCCCACACCTTCAATTTTAGGGGTTATTCTATTTTCAGAGCAGATTTCGTCACTGAGGAAAGAGCCAGAGGTGGCGTAGCCATATTGGTACACAACTCTGTCCAGTCCATATCTGTCAATATAATAACTCCTTTACAAGCTGTTGCCGTTCAGATTACCGTTCCATTCAAAGTTACCGTCTGTTGCCTTTACTTGCCGCCTAGTTACAATTTCCAACATCATGAAGTATATGATTTAATATCTCAGTTGCCACAACCGATTTTATTGACAGGTGATTTTAACGCTCACCATACTTCATGGGGTTCCTTATCCTGTAACTCAAGGGGAATACGAATCGAAGGAATACGGTCAAACTTAGATTTGTGTCTTCTAAATGACGGTTCCCCGACTCATTTATCAGCATCTACTGGCGGATGGACAGTTGTCGATTTGTCATTTTGTAGTCCAGCTTTGGCAACAAAGTTTGAATGGTCGGTTTTACCAGATCTGTATGGCAGTGATCATAATCCCATTAATATTTCATTTTGTACTTTCGCTCATGTGCAACGACGCCTGCCGCGTTGGATCCTTAAAAAGGCAAATTGGGAAGAATTTGCAAAAAGATTTGTATCACCAGACATTGAAATGAACTGCATTAACGAAGTGGTTAAGAAATTCACCAATACGATTTTAAATGTAGCCGAGGATGTTATTCCTAAAACATCCGCATACCCACATCGTCCATCTGTTCCTTGGTGGAACGAGGACTGTAAGGAGGCTTTGCGTTTACGCCGAAAAGCACTACGGATATTCAACAAAAGCCCGACAGATGAAAATCTTGAGCGTTACAAAATCCTTCGAGCTAAAGCTCGAAGAATTTTTAGACAAAGTAGAAAGGAATCTTGGTCGCAATATGTCGGAACAATATGCAGAACAACGCCAACATCTGTCGTCTGGAAGAAACTGCGCTCTATATCTGGCCGTGTTCCATCCACGGAGTTGATGGGTCTTAAACGGCCGAATGGAGAGTTAGTTTCTCAGTGTTCCGATATTGTAAATTTATTAGGATCATCCTTTTCTAGTTATTCCTGTTCTACGGCGTATAACGCTGCTTTTCGTAAATACAAAAGTGCAGTGGAACCATTGCCGTTCACCATCGGTACTTCTGACGACTCTCCTCTTAATAGGCTGTTTACTCTGCATGAGCTGGAATCTGCACTGTCTTCAACGAAGGACACAGCTCCCGGTCCTGACAACCTCGTATATTCCATGATCAAAAACCTTCCAACGTCAGGTAGGCTTGCCCTCCTCGAGATATACAATCGTATATTCGATGAACATACTTTCCCTGACGCTTGGTTGGAAGCAATAGTAATTCCTATTCTTAAGCCAGGTAAAGATAAAACTGATGCAAGTAGCTATCGTCCGATTTCTCTTACTAGCGTTCTTTGCAAGCTGGTAGAAAAAATGGTAAATCGTCGCCTTGTTTGGTATTTGGAAACCAACAATTTACTTTGCAAAGACCAGTGCGGCTTTAGGCAAGGACGATGTTCTGTGGATCAATTAGTATCTTTGGAATCTGCGATACAAAATGCGTTCCTCTTGCGTCAAACACTAGTAGCTGTTTTTTTCGACCTAGAGAAGGCATACGACATGGCTTGGAGAAGGGGAATTTTGAACACATTAAAATCATGGGGTATACAGGGCAGGATTCTGCATTTTATCAAAAACTTCCTCAGTAATAGGTATTTTAGGGTGCGTCTTGGTAATACGCTATCAGATCGTTTCTACTTAGAGAATGGTGTTCCACAGGGGAGTGTACTTAGTGTTACTCTGTTTGCTATTGCAATCAATAGCATAACGTCTAACGTACGGTCCCCTGTCAGATGTTCTCTCTTTGTAGACGATTTTGCTATTTACGTAAGCACCAGAAACATGGCAACAGCTGAAAGAACCCTTCAGCTGGTAATAAGTAGGTTGCAGACCTGGACGAGAACTACTGGCTTTAAATTCTCCGCTGCTAAAACTCAGTGTATTGCTTTCAGTCGCCGTAGACAGATCCAGGCTCCGTCGTTATATCTTGATGGTATACAGCTTCGGACTTCTCCATCCGTTCGATTCTTGGGTCTAATACTCGACGAAAAACTCTCGTGGAGCCCTCACGTGCGTGATTTAAAATTACGATGTAATAAAATCCTCGATATGTTGAGGGTTCTTAGTGGGTCTCGATGGGGTGCCGATAGGACGTGTATGCTGATGTTTTACCGTGCCGTAATTCGTTCGCGAATTGATTATGGCAGCATTGTTTATTCATCTGCTAGACCATCGATTTTAAAGAAACTAGATCCCGTCCATAACTCGGCAATCCGCCTTGTTTCTGGTGCTTTCCGTTCAAGTCCCGTCGTGAGTATTCTCGCCGATGCTGGGGAACCTTCACTCTCTCGACGGAGACAGAAACTACAGCTAACTTATGTAAGCAATTTATTATCTAAACCTTGGCACCCTGCTTTTAATACAGTTTTCAAAAATCAATTGGTGCGACAGTATGAAACTCGACCGAATGCTACTGCTCCTCTTGGTATTAGAACTTCCCGTATTTTTGATGACTTACGTATTGAACTACCCCCAATGTTTGAAAGGTCCTTTTGTCTTGTCCCTCCATGGAAAATCAATATGCCGACCTTTGATTTCTCCTTGTGTGCATACCAGAAAGACAACACACCTAACATTGCGTATCAACGTGAGTTTTTCGACTTTCTAGTTCATATCCATCTGCTAAATTTATTTTCACAGATGGCTCTAAGATGAATAACAATGTTGGGTGTGCATTTTACTCACTGGACGAAACATATAATTATGGATTACCCTCAATTTGTAGTGTCTTTACGGCCGAACTCTTTGCCATTTTAAAGGCTCTGAATACCATTAAATTCGATAGTTTGCATTTCGTAGTTTGTTCTGATTCAAAAAGTGCCCTCCAGGCAATCCGGGATATGTATTCGGTAAACCCTCTGGTTCAAGATATTCTGTGCTCTGTCCATAGACTTGAACTACGAGGTGCAAGAGTATCATTTATCTGGATTCCTGGCCACTGTGGAATATTTGGGAACACTGTAGCGGATAATGCGGCAAAGGAAGCAACTTTTCTTCCGCCATGCACTCAACGTGTATTCGTGTCTGACTTCCTTTGTCACGTAAAACATTTAATTCATCTACAGTGGGAAAATGAATGGGCAGCTACAAGCAGTAACAAATTGAGGGTAATCAAAAGTACAGTTCGTCCTTGGGGGTCGTCAATACGTGCAAGTCGCAGAGAAGAGGTGGTGATCACCCGTCTTCGCATTGGTCACTCCATGTTAACACATGGATTTCTGATGGGAGGCGGGGACCCACCTGAATGCGAATTCTGTAGGGAAACCATCACAATTAAACATATACTGCTCGATTGTGATGGTTTTCAAAATGTGCGTGTTATGTGTGGTCTGAGCAACTGTTTGCAGACGATGTTGGGAGATAGTGCCTCGGCCGTTGACCGGGTTCTATACTTCCTTCATCGTTTGAATGTTTTAAATAAAATTTAATATATATAGTTGTTATTTCTTGTGTTATATTATTTCTTTATTTTATCTAAAAACTTTATTTCTGTTATGTTTATGCATAGTTTTACGAATTGTTATTAAATTTTATTCATTATTTATTGTTATTTAGTTCTTAAGTGTAATATATCTATAGCTGTTATCTAAATTTTTAATTTATTTTTACTGTTATAGTTTGTTGTTGTTGTTTTGTTGTTTTTGTTGCTTTTTTCTTAAGTAAAATTTTGTTTAATTTTTTTTTTTTTTTTATATATATACTCTCATTTTTCGTGACGGCGATGATAACCTGAACGGTTTTTCGCCGGGAAAAAAAAAAAAAAAAAAAAAAAAAAAATTATACATTTCATACCAATCAGATCAATAATGGAGAATGATTGTTTGTAGAAAAATTGAAGAACAAAACACTGGTATGAAAGAAATAATAAAACATACTGCATTAACTTTCAATTTCATGAACATGTATAACATTTCTGTATAATGTTAAAAAAGTAACTATTGGTATGAAAGTAAAGCATTTTACAAAAGCAACAATATAAGAAATTTGATTGTACAAAATTAATTTGACAGATTTTACTAAAATTTTAATTTATTTATGGTAAATCTTAAGAAAAATCAATGAACAAAATTTATAGTGGTAAGTAAGCTATAATTTAAACAAATATGTTTTGAAAGTATATTATTTGGGTCACTAAAGGCTACATTGGAGCCAATATTAATAAAACAGTATATTTTTCTGGCGGCCACTTTTAATTTTAGGGCTTTATAACTAACTCAAAAAACAAACACACTGATTTAAATTGGACACAAAATAGAGTAATATTCTCCAGGAAAAATAAATGTGCATACACACATGCATGTAAAAACATTTTTTGGTATCCATATTATGAAATATGAACATTGGGTAAAACTGACATATGATATTAAATTTTTGAGATTATTTCAATTCTCTATTCAATTCCTACTATTTGTTCACACTCTCCTTACAAAAATTTATTTAAGTATTTTTTTATATATCTTTTTTAAATTTTCAGTCAATAAAATACTTTCTATTCATTCCCTTAGGTTCAAATATTTTTTAAAAAACTTGTAGTGGATGACACTTGATGTTAATACAGTTTTTTGTCAAATATTAATATCGCATATTTGTACAGACTATATGATAGGATTTGATTTAAAAAACACTTGTTCTATCCTATGTTGGTTTTAGGAATCGCAGCACGCAGCTGTCTCGCTGACAGCTTTCATTTTGATAAATAAAATATTTTGCCCGAGTCGTTCTGAGCTACAGTCTCGATTTACTGTCATTCTCAAGACCGTTGGCGTGACGGATGACAAATAATAGACAGACAACAGAAATAAACCACTCATACTTTTCAGCAATCACTAAAAATAGCACAATGTATTCTGTTTATATGTTTTACTATTATTTTGGAAAATGTAATCAAACTCTTGAATTTTCTGTTTAACTCTAATTATGTATTATACACAATTTTACATACATAGGTCTTTAATACAAAAAATTATTCATGCTGGAGTACTCACATGCCTGTTGTATAATTGACTTATATGCTGAATGGTATTTTAGTTAATGAAATAGTGTGTTTATCTTTCAATACAAACATTCTTGCACTCTTTTGGAATTTGTTGATACTATTTGAAGTGGTTCTATCTCGTTCAATTATAGGATCGTTTAGTTGTTGATCATCGGTGTTAGCTTATGGATAACAATTAGTGTCAGCTGCTATAAATAAGTCGTGTCCAGTTACAGTACTTATTTGTCTAAATCCCCGCAGGGAAGTGCAGACTAGCTGCACCTATTGAGAGGATTTAGACGTCCCTCATGGTACCGAGTCTAACACAAACTTACAAAAACACTTTATACTCACACTTACATTTAATGAGACAATAGCCTTAATGTGCTTTTCGCCTTAAAATAACAAAAACCAAAAAAAATATTTGTCTAGAAGATTACTTTATTTATTACAAATTACTTACTATGGAAGACTGTTCAAAGATGTCAGATAACAGACTTAACCTAACTTGACAGTTAAAAGAGTGATGGTTAATCAAGGCTTTACTCTATGTCAAGGAAGGATTCTACGCAAACTAAAAGTTCTTAGACTCAAAGAGACATCAGAAGAGACAGAAGGGTACAGTACAACTAAGGATAAATAGGCTTTCCCTTCATGGACCCTCTAAATACATTGTACCTACATTACTCATGCTTAGTATACGTAATAGGAGGAAAGTGATAGTTATAATTACAGAACATGGCTATTTTAGAAAAGATATGCACAGGATGGGTATATTCAATGAATGACCCTGTGAAAAAAATATGGACTGCATACAATTTGCCTAGGAATGAGAAAAAACAGAAAATTTACCAATGGACTGACCATTCCATAAGAGAAACTAATTAAGATAATACAGTTTACGGTACTCTTGGATCTTGAAAGCAACTTCTAAAGCCAGTGTGCCATCATCGGAACCACAAAAAGCCCATACAGTTGACATTCACAGGGATATGGATGGCGATAGAAAGAATGTTGGTCTCATAGTTTCTGTTACCATTAAATTATTTTGGAAACAAACTAACATATTAACAAGCATGGCAAAATAACTGTAATATACAGTAAATTTCAATACTGTAAATGGAACTGCTTTATTCAACAGAAAACATATTATTTTTTAAAAAATTAAAAGTTTTGCAAGTAAAATCAGTTTTTCAGCTTCATTTTAGGATTATTCTCAAATCTGTAATTAAAACAATAAGACACAAAGTGAAATGATCTGGTAGATGACTTTATGAAAAAAAGATTGTACATTTTATAAACATATATATATATATATATATATATATATATATATATATATATATATATATATATATATGTACAAAACTTTTACTGTAGTAATCACAATTTAAAAGTTTTGGATACACAAAACAAAAGAATTAATTTTAAAATATGTAGCTTAGTATTATTACAATATATGTATTATGAATGTGTAATTTTTAATTTCCTTGTTTTATTTTATCCTACAATTTCATATTGACTCAATTAAAAATTAATCTCACTCTATATTTTCATGAAGGTAAAAGAATAAATACAATATTATGTATACATAAAACCTAAATTATAAAAAATAGAGGTCAGACAGATAAAAGTTTTTATTGCTAGAGTTAAAAAATATATGAAAATACATACAAATTCATGACATCCAAAACATGAACGAAAATAAATTTATTCTATAAAAACTTTCTATTAACCTAATTTTTCTTGTTACTGTTGAAAGAAATTACACTTTAATACCTCAAATGCAAAAAAAATTTGTTATACATATTTTGATAAAATCTTAGCCTAAATTGTATGTAAAATACACAAAATTTTTTGATAAAATTAGAAAAATTCATTATTACTAATGATTTCTACTTGGAATATTTACATAAAATATTTTTCAGTACATCCTAACATACATTCATTATCTGATTAGACATGTAACAAGAAGAATTCTGACATTGATCTCTTTTAAAATCCATATTGTAGCTTAGAAATTAGTTTCAATATTAATATATTAATAATGTTCATAATTCTTGGTGAAATCGTTGCTCTTGGTTTTTCTTGTATATAATTAAATTTCTTGTGTTTATTACAATTATGAGAATGCCTCCAATCAGAACTGTATGGGGTGAGATTGATTGATTTTGACTTTTTATTAATGGGTGAAGTTAGGACCATCAGATCCATTTGACAAGAGAGGTAGTCCATTAAAGCTGATTGTCTGTTAAACAAGGGCAGAATATGTAAGTGTGCTGATTATTAAGAGTAATTGTTTTAACTGCTTTGTACTGTTTTTGTTCAGTTATATGCAGGAAATAATGTTTTTTTAATCAGGTGGGTTCCTTAGAAATAAGTATAGTACATTTAAGAAGAATGGATTTCTAGTACAGCCCATTCAAGAATCAATGAACTGAAACTATTAAAAAAAGTTTTAAAAAATCGCATACAAAATACTAACACATACTTCAAAAATTTCACACAAAATTATTTCGGTTTTTTTTTAACCAAGGAATTTGGAATTTCTAATTCCCAACTGAAGGTCACTTGACCCAGGACAGACTTTAAAAGACATTCTAAAGCAGTTTTTGTTTGATTAAGATGCACAAGTAATGGGTAGGTACTACAAAAGTTTCAAATATGTTTATTTGACCCACAATAACTTTTCTTTACAATTTAAACTGATAATAAGAAATATTTAAAAAACCAAACTCATAATAATGTTAAATTCACCAAACATCCCAGAATGTCTCTAATTAAAAAACAATGTTTTAAATATTAGTTAGAAAAATTAGTCCAAACACTTTCCGATATAAATGACCTTAAGCCATACAAATCGTTTGAAATAAACTTAAACTTCCAAAATGCTTTATGAAGCTTGGATTTACATTTTGTAAAGCAATCTGAATTGTTTAACCTTTTAATATGTTTTAGGCCACTTGTTTATTATTAAACTCTTATTCTAATGGAAATACTTATGTTCATAAAAGTAAATGTTTAATAATTTCTCAAATGGTAGAAGAAGACGACAAATCAACCAAGTCTTAAGTCATACCTACTTTTATTAAAGTACAAAGTGAAATCTGTTAACCTGAACTAATTTCTAAAATGATAAAAATCCTGTTTGGTTTTGGTAAATTTTGGGTTGTTGTTTTATTATTTATTTTATCAAATTTGTAAGAGCTTACACAGATAAATTAGTTACAATATTTTATTAATAATGTTAGTTATAACAAGATATAAATAGTGATTAATGTATGTTAATTTATATTGATTAATTTCAAAATAAATTAGTGACATTTTGGTAAAAAGAAAAAACAGTTTTAACTACCAGTGAAAGAGGAAGCAAATGCATAGAGGCCTGGGCCAGAGAAGACAAATTTTCAAAACTGATTTATTAACATCACATTAACATTTTCCATTGTAAACATTTTATTTTACTTGATGTTTTGACTTAATTTTCAGTAAAGTTTTTATACAATCAGTACATCAGTAGGTTTTCATAATGGAGGTAATTCGATATGCATCAACAAATAAAAAAATTACAAAGCTAGGAAAGCAAATGAACGTTATCAACGTAATAACACATTTCTGGTATAAATGATCAGTACATCAGTAAGTTTTGATAGGTCATTTAAAAGGTGTCAACAAATAAAAAAATCATTAAATATAGGGAAAGCAAGTGAACTACACTGAATATAAACACAGTAGAAGTACAGACATCTTGATAAAAAGTATACTTGATATCAGTAGCTGAAGTCCAAGAGGGAAGACATTTGAGAAAATAGACAGTACTATTATATACTTAACTGTAGTTAACACTCTGCTGCAAGATTCTACCAGCAGCAAGCACTCACAATCACATATCTTGTATCACATAAGGGTTATCATCTAGTATGTTTACAATCAATGAAGTAATCAACATTGTAACACACAGATTCATATGAATTACTGCATGAAACTCGCACAGCAACTTTAGCTTCAAATAAAAGAATTCCATCACTCAAATTTGTATCAATTGATGAAGTGTTTATTCAGTTTATATTATTTATTGTTGTCTTAATTATAAAATTATACACATGAAGAAAATTCAGAGCAAAAAACAAGATAAAATAGAACAGTTGATAAAATGACAAACAGGAAACTGAAGGTAGAATGGAGTTGAAAAATGTGATTACATTATTACTTTCACTGAGCAAACAGAGAAACCCCAGGGAGGGTGGTATAGCAGGGCACACATTCAGGTCACGTCATGTATATAAAGACATTTCAACATATCTTCTTCAAAAGAAGGTAAACCCAGACAAGATAGACTCTTGGCTGACACAGCTTTATTTTGTAATCAAATATTTTAAAAACAGATGTTGCTCTTTCTTTGAAATATCTAAATAACTAGGTATGCTTTGACAGTTTCGCCTTGAATTCCTCAAATAAAGTTCAAATTACCAAAGATTTTTTTAAATATTGCATTATAAAGTTATGTTTCTGTTACTTTTAAACTGACTGCAGCACAAACAAAAATGAAATTTTACTTACTGATATATTATTTATGTACTTTACTACTGATTGACATTTGTGTACAATATCAAAACTGCCAGCTGATTTCACACTTTGCTTGCAGAATATTTTTTTATGATTTCACAACTCGTTAGTTATTTTCCTTACTTAAGATTAAATTTTAAATACTACACCAGTTTCAAAAATGTTTTCTATGCATTAACCTATTTCAAATGAAAGCTTCTGATTTTATATTTAACCCTAAATTTTAAACAAATAATGTATCCAAAAAACAATTTTTATAAATTTGTAGATTACTAGACTATAGTTCAGATTAGCAGAATTCCACTCTATTCTTTTTATACTGCAATTTTATAAGAACTTATCTAATATGACAAACATTAACACAAAAATAAACCTAATTTAAAAAACAATGATTTCTGCTTGGAAATCTTAATAGTTCTGCTAATTCATATATATGTAATACCAAGTTGATACTAGCCTACCCACACAAATTATTATAATGAAAGAAACAAAACTACCTACATAAACATTTTGCATTGTTGAAATTTTGCATATACTTTTTTATTTTTTTTATTTACAGGGTGCACAATAACACTAAAGACATTTACTGGTTAGCATTTTGAGAGCTTAAAATTCATGTTAGTATAGTAAAACTAAATACCAAACTACGGGGTTTGGATCGATTCGCTTTATTGTATAAACAGTATTAAATATCTGATAAAGGCACTTGAAACTGAAAAAATAATATTAAATGTTTAGGTTTTAGAAATATTTATATTACACATCTACTGTAAATAACAACAGTATTGTATGGAAAGAACTACTATAACTCCCCCCCCCCCCAACAGCACCCAAACAGAACAGAAAATTGTACTTCTTTTGCTCAATGGCTATACTTTATATACCAGTTGCCAATTAGACTAATGAGAAAGAGGGCTCAGCGTTAATGGTAAGAGTAACGCAATGGGAGTAACTGAGTCTCAAATCCAAAACCTTGAGCCACGTCGATCGTCGAGCCTTCTCTCCTTTCAAAATTGCATGACATGATTTGATTTAAATGTTTTAACAGTGAGCTTGGGAAGAGGGTAAGTGAGGATCGTCTTCCATAGCTTAAGAGTGGTTGTCTGAAAATAAATCCAGAAAGTAAAATACTGTTGTTATTACAATGTGTTTAATGTTGACATGATATTTGTTTGATCAATTCTGTAGATACTTGTAAAAATGAAATAAACATTAACTCAATTTAAAAAAAATCTTATTTCTATTTAAAGTATTTAATAGGAACATAACATTATGAATAACACAAGTTTGTGTAAAATA
The DNA here is from genome assembly GCA_022606455.1 of Callitettix versicolor. Lineage (NCBI taxonomy): Eukaryota > Metazoa > Arthropoda > Insecta > Hemiptera > Cercopidae > Callitettix > Callitettix versicolor. The sequence goes on from CM040182.1 coordinate 52,253,541, forward strand.
GAGTTTTAAGTGTTTGTAGAACTAATAAAGGTCTTTGCAAAATTTCACAAATTATTAGAAATCAATCGTTATACAAAATATCATTTACCTAAACTTTTAAAAATGAAGTATTTTATATGTTTTCCTTTCTTTTATATATTCTATAATATGTAACAAATTAAAATTTTTTAAAAAGTGTGCAAGATTCCTAATATTCTCTCTCACAATGACTCATTCGACCACACACAAATACAACTATAGTAATAAAGCTATTAACAATGGTTTCATCTCAAAATATACATATATGTATAAATCTACAGGTTAGATATATTAGAAATGGAAGATTTTTACATCACTATTGTACACACAACAGTAAATATAAAATACATTCACAATCATTTTGTTTACAATATTTATATTGGACTTGTGATTAATATCAGTGAGACTTCAGATTAGCTGACACGATCGTTTCAACATACATTTCAGAATATGATATTTGTACTAACATAATGAATAGTATACAATATTGAACAATGATCATTTGTAGTTTTATAATATTCCCATGTTCATTCATATACAGGCCTGTACTCTGGTAACAAAGTATTTTTAACCATATACACAATGAAATTATAATGCCTGAATGTCTTTTTATATGCATAAATTTTCATTGAGTAATGTAAGGAAAATTAAATGTATCAAATTTAAAATTGTTTCAGAAGTTTTAGTAATGGTACTATATTTGACTAATTTGTTTCATAGCAATAGACTAAGTTGTGAATTGCTTTAAACATATTTTTTTCTAAGAATATTATGTCCAACACAAATAGGACAAGCATAGAGTTTCTACAGTAAGAAAATTTTAATTATTTTATACAAGGTCTGATATGGCACAAGGTCCTGAAGATTAATCAGGACAGGAGATTGCTAGAGAAAGTTGTGCTAACAATGTAAAAATTAATGTACTGTTAGGTATACTGTTAATGTACTGATTTGCGAAGGTACATTAACCTTATTAACCTTTTAGCGGAGGAATGTTACACTGCATTCCTAAGGACACTAACCAGTGCTTAACCACCTGAAACACACCAGCTATAAAAAATTCAATATGGAAAGAAGTATTTTTAATAAGTGGTCACGTAAATGTGAATTTTTACCTTTACAGTAAACTCGCAATTATCCAAGTCCCAGTAAACTGAGGCAGTGTCATTAACAACAACAAATAATACAGTACATTAGGCCTACATCAGAATTAGGAATGGATACAAAGCTTGTGCTATTTTTAGAACGTGTGATTCTATTTGGTTGGTTGGCATGTGATTAGGAGTGAATAAATGTGCAGTAATATTCCACCAACCATAATGTAAGAATTTTATGTGAATATTGTTCTGGCACTTTCATACGCTTCGGCCATTACCAATTCTATGAATATAACCAAGGTTTCTTTTCCTTGTTTCATACATTTGACAATTTAGGATGAAATGTTCGACCATACAAAATTTGTAGAGAAAACTAGCCAATATACTGTTGAACTGACAATGCAGACATTCATGGGTGGTGTAATCAAGATTTGCAAATAGAGCTTATTGATGATGCAATTACCTATATTGTAAACAACCCTCATGGCGAAGAGTATGATGGTGAAAAGATAATATCTCACTCTGATGGCTTAAAAGCAAATAAATTAGCTCTTGCTTACATTGAACAGCAAGAGGAATCCTCACCTCATGATATTCTCTTTCTATAGTGTTGGTACAATATCACCACGTTCAAGAGAGACAAGAAGTTAGCCCAGAAAATCATCAGACCTTTTAAAAAAATACTTTTATTTTAAGATATAATGCTGTAGAGATTTTTATTCAAGTTTCTTACCAAATTATGTTTAGTTGTTGGTGTATGACCTGTTTTTTAACATTAAATTTTTTTTTTTGTTTATTGATCATTTACAAACAAACTCTGTAGTATCCAAGTTTTTTCTTATCCGAAATAGTCTCGGCCCCAATTACTTTGAATAGTTATGAGTCTACTATACTTAATACAGAGAATAAGAGTGTTTATTGCTTGTTAAAGCTTTAGAGTTAAACGAAATTTGCATACTGTGGCTTCACTATTATGATGCAGTACAACCACTTTGGATTCCATATTTGTAAGCCAAGTAAATAAAAACTTCCAAATTTACTACATTTGGTAAAGTATAATAAAATACATTAAGGAAGAGAGATATGAAAGGCAATGAGGTTGTATAAGGCAACTGGCTGTTTCACTACAAATGCTTCTGGTATTAGAATACAAACTATCAAAAGTAAATGAGCTTATAAGGGTCTTAGACTGGACACTTGCAAAGGTTGTTTCAATCAAATTTATAAAATTAAAAAAAATAAAGAATATTTTCCAAACACAAGTAAAATTATAATATATTACAGACCAAAGTATTGCCAATTTTTTTTTATCAGGATAATCCATATTTTAGGTTTGGACCTTTAAAAAACCCAATTACAGGCCAGCTTACAAACAAACATACAAATATAATCAAAAACTATAATACTAGTGACAAGTCTCTGCTCAGGTTTTCGTAGTACAGCTATAAGAATCCTTAATATTAATATTGCTTATATTCCCTATAGATACACTTTTAAAACAGCAACACATATTTGTTTTGTATGCTTAAAAATATTGCAGTAAATCTGTCTATGATTTTAATAATAATACAGTGAAACCTTGATAATCCAATTGGGACCGTAGCTGGTTTGGATTTCATAGACATAAATGTAGCTAATAACCGGTCAATTATACAGTATTGTACTTAAATTGGGTTTAGAAATTACAAAAGGCCAACAAAATAAAGTGACGTAAAATTCTTCTATTTAATACATTACAACATTATTTTGGTATCATTTGTGGGAAATGTTGTTATGATTATCAATGTGTTCAGTTCTGATAAGGGCAAGTCTAAAGTAGGCATGGTTTAACAATTAGGTAGCACAAATCCAGTTGGCACAGAATGTGTTGGTTTCAGTACTGCACAAAAACACCACTAAGATTTTAGGTTACTGTTGAATAGGCATCTTTATTTCCTTTATCAGTATTTGCATTATGTATCATTGAGCGAAGGTAATTAGACAATGCAACTACCCTTATCAGCACAAAGCAACACCCACTGTGTCTAACATTGTGGCACCCAAATGGGAAGAAAATTACAAAAAAGATGTTTTTATGTGCAGAAACACAAAAAAGCATAATTATATTACATTAAGTGTTGAAAACGTAAAGTGGGGCTTTGTATATAACATTCACTTGATAGTATTATTCAAAAACATTTTTTTAAATTCATATCAGGCAATTGTATTTTATAGTTTTTTTGCCTAATGTCATTTCTATAACTAATGAAACATAAATTATTAATTTTGTAACATCTTAAAATTGTTTTTACTGCTTTTAGTTTTATTTTAACACAACATATTCAAACAGTTCAGAACAGCTATACTCCTGATGCAACAAAGATGCTTAGTGTAAAGTTTTCAAAAATCATTTTTCTCTCAGTTGGGTTCGGATTATCAAGGTTTTACTATAATAATAATTTCCACTTTTATATATGCTTCAACTTTGTAAATATGTATTCCCAATATATAAAGATACAAAACATTATTATGATTTTCTATTAAATTTAACAACTACCTACTTTCTATTTAATAAATTTTATGTTTAACAACATAAATTATACAAATTAATTGTAAGTTAACTTCAATCAAGAATAGATTTTCTAAACTATAAATTAGTTTATCTGGAAAATGGGCTGATTAATGGCAGTAGATTCAAATACAGGTGGTCTGAATTTATAATTACCTTCCAATGAATAAATGCTCTTACAATGCTTAACATTAAAACACATATAAAAATAAACATTTAAATTTAATTCAATATTGTATTGTTATTGCATTTATTATGGCATAACTCAGTTATGTGTATGTCTGTGTCCATTATAAGACTTATTTAATTAGAATGTCAATTTATAACACTGACTTCTGAAAAAAAAATATTTACAATTAATAATATGTTAGGTTGACTTATTCAATACATTTTCTAAATAATTATGTTGTTTTATTTCCATTATCAATCCACTAAACATGCTTCTACCAACACAGTTAAATGTCTGCCAAATTATTTTAGAGGTAGAGTTTTGTGAAATTTAACATTTTAGGAAGTAGAATAAATTATAATATTTTATTTACAACTAATAACACAGTTCATCTGAGTAGCAATAAGTATTTGTTTTGTTTTAACTCTTTTTTATATCTGTTTATTCAGCATACTTTATGATATAGCACCATCCACAGTTCTAAAACTATTAGAATATCCGAAGCATATTGACTCAAACTATACTAATTCTAGATTAATTACCATATACCTCACATATCAGTTAGTCAGCAGATCTGATCCCCTTATGGCAATATTTTTCACTAAGTAAACAATTTTACTATATAGTTTTTGTTTTTCAATTTTTAAAATAATGTTGTAATGTCTTGAATTTTTGCTGCTTGAATTTTGTTAACCTGAATGTATCAGAATATACATAATTTGAAGATAAAATGGTTGCTTCTTTTGCATCAAATATTTATATCCTGAATTATAAACTACCCAGGAAAATAATGGAAGTAGTACAAAACATAAAAAATAGAAATAAAATATTTAGAAACAAACATTAGAAGCTAGCAGAAATATTCCTGTTAGCTCACAAACAGTAAAAGTCTGCATTTGTTATCTAATTGAGCAATTTTAACAACCACTAGATAAACAAGAGCATTGGGACTCTTATATCTAATTAGACGAAGGTGTAATCATATATTAGAAACAAGTTTTGTATAAGTAAACTTATTGGATTCCTTAGGAAGCCTTCTGGAAATTCCATTGAAATGTTAAACATTTGACAGTGACAAAATAAATACCAATAATCTGGAAAAGTTTTAAAGATAAAAAATTCTACTTTTTGTGAAACAGTAACTTCTTCACACTTTAAAAATTAAAAAAATTATATGATTCGACACTAATTCAAAAAAAAAAAAAAATTTAGAATCTTTAGCAAGTAACATATTATTTTAAAAGAAATTACTTTTAGATATTCATAAAAAAAATATTATTTGGGCCTGGATCTTTATTTAAATAAATTATTTTACGATTTTTTTTAGGACAAATATATACATACATACATACACACACACACACACACACACACACACACACACACACACACACACACACACACACACACACACACACACACACACACACACACACACACACACACACACACATATATATATATATATATATATATATATATATATATAATTCATTATTTTTTAATTATCTTCCTAAATAAATAATTTATGAAGGAAACATGAATGTAAATGGAAATGCAATTTTCCACTGAACTTTAGGTCTACAGAAGACAGATGAAAAGAAAGTGAGTAATGAAATGATCATTCCTTCAGAACTAAAACTAAAAACAAGAATTACCTTATCTATATAATTTCTAATTTTAAAAAAATTGCAAACAACTGAAAGCTTGAAAGAAGTATACTGCTCTCGCAAGTACTTTAGAGATAATACTTTAATTCTATTTGGAGCTTAAATCATGTCCAGGTAAAATTGGAGAAGAAACAAACCAAAAGTTTTGAAGCGATATTTAAACAAAAATCAGTATTCAATTTTATTATGGTTCAGAAACAAGCTTCCTGGGATACTCGGTGAAGAAAGCGAAGAAGAAAATGAAGATTTTGAAATAGGCTTATTAAATTATTTAAGCCTTTCAGACATTTCAAAGGTTAAATATGCTTCAATTACTTCATGTGATCTGGTAAGAAGCTTCTTGCAATATAAAGCTTTGTTTTGAGATAACTGAAAATGTTTTCCTTTCGATCATTTCAATCAAAATTTATATGTAGTGTTATATACATATAAATACATATATACATATAAAAAATACATATAGAAACGGTTTTTAATAAAAACTAATTTTATTGTACATTGTATTATTTGTATATTAAAAAATGTTAGTGGAACACGTGCATCTAATTAAAATTTAAACCTATTTTCTGCATTTAAAAGTAATAAATTGCATTTTTAATTAATATTCCACTTTTTTGTTAAATACTGTATTTAAATATTTGCTATTTTTAAATAAATAAAGATCCGGGCCTTAATTATTACAGTTCTAATCCTGTTTTTGGCCATCACAAATGTTAAACTCCGTTAATCATATTTTTGTATAAACCTCATTTATGTTCAACTTTCACACAGTTAAAGCCTCATATTTCAAAATAATTACTTTTCGAATAAAACAACGTAAACACGAGGTCTTAAATATCTAATTATTCCACACAATTTTGGATGGAGATACAAGGTAACTAAATAAACTAAAAATAATAGTTTTTCACCTAAAAATGCTTCTCAGAATTGAATTTCTTCAAATTACCCTATAAATGAATTACACTTCTATACTCCCTGATTAATTGTGTTATTATTTGAACATTTGTTATTATGTACCCTTTATATACAATTTATACAATGATAGGTAAATGTGTAAATAAATCAATCACAGTAAAACGTCAATTATCTGAACTGTCTGTTATCAAGCCTACAGTTATTATTATTTTTTAAAATAAAACTCTATTATTTGAATGCACACTGTAATATTAAATAACGAGCAATTAATAAACTATCTATTACAGTGTTGTTTTTAAAATGATTACTTAATAAAAGAATATACATCGTGGTTCTAAGTTACAATATTATATTCCAAATTTTAGGATATGATTCTTTTGTGTCAGGATGAAGAAAAATTATATAAAATGCATTTTATTCTTTTAAAAAAATAAAGAATAAATCTTTTTCTGAAAATTCTTAGTTTTCCAGACATCATCTGATTTGTTTTCTTACAAAAAAGAATATAATTTTGGAAAGAGAAAAGATATCAAGTTCAAATTTGGTTATAGACATTTGTGTGAAACGTTTTATAAGTGTACTAAAAATAAAAACCTTCTTTTGTACATTTTCAAAATGGCAGCAATTTAAACTACTTAATATTATCTCAAAAACCATTCAATTTAAAAAAAAATACAAAAAAACATTTCCCTGTTTTAAATACAACTAAAATTATGTTTTTGTTTTTTCTATAAGGACAATAGTTAACCAAGTTGAGAAAAACAAATCTTGATAGTTGTTTACTATACCATAAAAATTATTAACTTAAAATTTTCAGTTTTTTAGTCAATAACTTGATTTTTTTTACTTATAGAAAAAAACTGAAGCATAAAGTTATTTGTATTTAAAAGAGGAAACTTTTTTGTGTCATGAATTTCACGCGAAGTAAATAGTTTTCAAGGTACTTAACATTAAATATTTTAAACAGCCACCATTTTAAAAATAAGCAAAATAATGCTGTTTTTCTTCTTTACACTTTAAGAACACAACAAACAAAACATGTATAACAAATTTGACTCAATATCCCTTCAATTTTCAAGGTTATAATGTTTAAACACAATGGCCGATACCTGGGGAAATTATGTGTGTGTGTAAAGTTTTATTATTACATTTTTTCTTCATTCTGATCCAAAGAACTATTTCCGAATCATTCCGAATCGCAATTAGTTCAGATATTCAACATTCTAATGTAATCACCAACATCTCATAATTAAAAAAATTTCTTAATCTATGCTTGAGATCATCAGGATCAAAGAAAACTGTAGATAACTGTATTGAACTGAGATTAAGTATAAAAATAAACCTGTAAAATAAATAACAAATAATAAAACCATTTGACAACCAATCAAAATAAATTGATTCATAGTTTCTACTCTGAATAATGCTAATATTTAATCACAATTTAATAATGTTATTAAATATTTAAAAGTCTGTTAACTTTTAAACTTATACCATTTTGTTTCAAACCCCACAAAATCAAACCACAACAATATAATTCTAATTAGTCTATACGTGTACAGTAATACCTCATTGTATATATTTATATATAAATATTTTAATTACATACTTGCAACACCCATAACACTTCATTATCAATCAGAAGCTTCATTACCTCCTTAAAATAATATACAAAATTATCAGTCGCCTGTACAATGTTTTAGTTTTACAAATATTCATGAAGAAAAGAAAATTAGAAGTATCACAATTAAAAAAATAATTGTGAATATTTTTTCAGTCTTGAATAAACTAGTAAAACCGTTTTCGTTGATTTTCTTGGTGTTTTTGATACATCATTATCCCGAATATAACGAGCACGATGATGCCAATTGCTGCTAGCAACATTAAGACAAATGTTTTCACTCCACTCCAAGCTGCGGGTTTAGGATCTTCTACGTGTTCTGTGTGACAAAAATATTTAAAATTACTCCAATACCCCCCTCAACACTCTCTATTTCATTTGTCATTTTGCATCTTAAGCTGAGGAGTACAAAATAAACACACAAAACAAAAAAAATTTTTTTTTTTGTGGCGAAAAACCGTTAAGGTTATCATCGCCGTCACGCAAAATGAAGGTATAAAAAAAAAGAATTAACAAAATTTACTTATATATAAAAATAAAACTACAACAAATTATAATAGTAAAAATAAATTAAACAAAATTTAAATAACAGGTATAACTATATAAATAATAAATATTTAAGAACTAAATAACAATGAATAATGAATAAAATTTAATAACTATTTGTAAAAGTATACATAAACATAACAGAAATAAAGTTTTTTAGATAAAATAAAATAACACAAGAAATAACAAATATACAAATTTTATTTTATTTAAAACATTCAGACGATGAAGGAAGTCTAGAACCCAGTCAACGGCCGAGGCACTATCTCCAAACATCGTCTGCAAACAGTTGCTCAGACCACACATAACACGCATATTTTGGAAACCATCACAATCAAGCAATATATGTTTTATTGTGATGGTTTCCCTACAGAACTCGCATTCAGGTGGGTCCCCGTGTTCCATCAGAAATCCATGCGTTAACATGGAGTGACCAATGCGAAGGCGGGTGATCACCACCTCTTCTCTACGACTTGCACGTATTGACGACCCCGAAGGACAAACAGTATTTTTAATTACCCTCAATTTGATACTGCTTGTAGCTGCCCATTCATTTTCCCACTGTAGAAGAATTAAATGTTTTACATGACAAAGAAAGTCAGACAAGATTACACGTTGAGTGCATGGCGGCAGAAACGTTGCTTCCTTTGCAGCATTATCCACTACAGTGTTTCCAAATATTCCACAGAGACCAGGAATCCAGAGAAAAGATACTCTTGCATCGCGTAGTTCAAGTCTATGGACAGAGCACAGAATATCTTGAACCAGAGGGTTTACCAAATACATATCCCAGATTGCCTGGAGGGCACTTTTTGAATCAGAACAAACTACGTAATACAAACTATCGAATTCAATAATGTTCAGAGCCTTTAAGATGGCAAAGAGTTCCGCCGTAAAGACACTACAAATTGAGGGTAATCCATACTTATATGTTTCGTCCAGTGAGTAAAAAGCGCACCCAACATTATCATTCATCTTAGAACCATCTGTGAAAATAAGTTTAGCAGATGGATATGAATTAGTCAGTCAAGAAAACTCACGTTGATACACAATGTTAGGAGTGCTGTCTTTCAGGTATGTACACAAGGAGAAATCAAAGGTCGGCATATTGATTATCCATGGAGGGACAAGACAAAAGGACCTTTCAAACTTTGGTGGTAGTTCAATACGCAAGTCTTCAAAAACACGGGTTGTTCTAATGCCAACAGGGGCTGTAGCATGCAGTCGGGATTCATAATGTTGGTGCAACTGATTATGGAAAACTGTATTATAAGCAGGATGCCATGGTTTACATAATATATTACATACGTAACTTAATTGTAACTGCTGTCTCCGATGAGAGAGTGATGGTTCGCCAGCATCAGCGAGAATACTGACGACGTGACTTGAACGGAAAGCACCAGAAACAAGACGGATTGCAGAGTTATGGACGGGATCTAGTTTCTTTAAAATCGATGGTCTAGCAGATGAATATACAATGCTGCCATAATCAATTCAATCAATGACGACTGAAAACAATACACTGAGTTTTAGCAGCAGAGAATTTAAAGCCAGTAGTTCTTGTCCAGGTCTGCAACCTATTTATTATCAGCTGAAGGGTTCTTTCAGCTGTTGCCATATTTCTGGTGCTTACGTAAATAGCAAAATCGTCCACAAAGAGAGAACATCTGACAGGGGACCGTACACTAGGCGTTATGCTATTAATTGCAATAGCAAAGAGAGTAACACTAAGTACACTCCCCTGTGGAACACCATTCTCTAAGTAGAAGCGATCTGATAGCGTACTACCAAGACGCACCCTAAAATACCTATTACTGAGGAAGTTTTTGATAAAATACAGAATCCTGCCTTGTATACCCCATGATTTTAATGTGTTCAAAATTCCCCTTCTCCAAGCCTTCTCTAGGTCGAAAAAAACAGCTACTAGAGTTTGATGCAAGAGAAAGGCATTTTGTATTTCAGATTCTAAAGATACTAATTGATCCACAGAACATCGCCTTGCTTAAAGCCGCACTGGTCTTTGCAAAGTAAATTGTTGGTTTCCAAATACCAAACAAGGCGACGATTTACCATTTTTTCTACTAGCTTGCAAAGAACGCTGGCAAGAGAAATCGGACGATAGCTACTTACATCAGTTTTATCTTTACCTGGCTTAAGAATAGCAATTACTATTGCTTCCAACCAAGCGTCAGGGAAAGTATGTATATCGAATATACGATTGTATACCTCGAGGAGGGCAAGCCTACCTGACATTGGAAGGTTTTTGATCATGGAATATACGAGGTTTTCAGGACCGGGAGCTGTGTCCTACGTTGAAGACAGTGCAGATTCCAGCTCATGCAGAGTAAACAGACTATTAAGAGAAGAGTTGTCAGAAGTACCGATGGTGAACAGCAATGGTTCCATTGCTCTTTTGTATTTACGAAGACGGCCAGATATAGAGCACAGTTTCTTCCAGACGACAGATGTTGGCGTTGTTCTACATATTGTTCCGATACATTGCGACCAAGATTCCTTTCTACTTTGTCTAAAAATTCTTCGAGCTTTAGCTCTAAGAATTTTGTACTGCTCAAGATTTTCATCTGTCGGGCTTTTGTTGAATCTCCATAGTGTTTTTCGGCGTAGACGCAAAGCCTCCTTACAGTCATCGTTCCACCAAGGAACAGATGGACGTGGTGGGTATGCGCATGTTTTAGGGATAACATTCTCGGCTGCATGTAAAATCGTATTTGTGAATTTCTTAACCACTGTGTTAATGCAGTTCACTTCAATGTCTGGTGGTAGAAATCTTTTTGCAAATTCTTCCCAATTTGCCTTTTTAAGGATCCAATGCGGCAGGCGTCGTTGCACATAAGGGAAAGTACAAAATGAAATATTAATGGGATTATGATCACTGCCATACAGATCTGGCAACACAGTGTTGCCAAAACTGGACTACAAAATGACAAATCGACAACTGTCCATCCGCCAGTAGATGCTGATAAATGAGTCGGGGAACCGTCATTTAGAAGACACAAATCTAAGTTTGACCGTATTCCTTCGATTCGTATTCCCCTTGAGTTACAGGATAAGGAACCCCATGAAGTATGGTGAGCGTTAAAATCACCTGTCAATAAAATCGGTTGTGGCAACTGAGATATTAAATCATATACTTCATAATGTTGGAAATTGTAACTAGGCGGCAAGTAAAGGCAACAGACGGTAACTTTGAATGGAACGGTAATCTGAATGGCAACAGCTTGTAAAGGAGTTATTATATTGACAGATACCGACTGGACAGAGTTGTGAACCAATATGGCTACGCCACCTCTGGCTCTTTCCTCAGTGAAGTAATTTGCTCTGAAAATAGAATAACCCCTAAAATTGAAGGTGTGAGATTCATGTAAATGCGTCTCTTGGAGACACATTATTAGAGGGGACAAATCTCGCACAAGAACTTTGAGATCTTCCATATGGCTTCTTATCCCATTAATATTCCACTGTATTACATTGTTGTTAATAGAAAATGCAGACATTGAAATATAATAAATTAATATAGCATCGGGTTCTGTTCGTTTCCGTCATGTAGCACTTTAGATTTATCAGAGTCTATCGACATCGAATCACTACTGTGATTCATGTCGGACTCTGTAGATAAATTTGTTTTGGCAGAAGTCGCTTTTGATACGGCTTCAGTTTTAGTTTTTTTATCTTGCTTAGACATATTTTTAACCAATTTTTTATCCGCATCCTTAGACCCAACTACTGGTGGGTATGTATTAGATTTTTTTAAAAAGTAAGCTAGTCCAGAAGAAACAGACTTTACTGTCGGTTTTGCCACTTGTGGACCATCATTTTTGAAGCAGATGGAACTGCTTCAGGAAGAGTAGGTTTTGAAGATTTAGTCACAAGTGACTTTGGAGCTTGATTTTTAGAGATATTCGACTGATTTTCTTTTGAAGAGATAGACAAAGATTGATCAGATGTACTGGAAGTAGGAGTGGTAACAGTTGAAATTACGGATAACAGCTGAGCTACTTGCTCAGTCAGTGCTTTAACAGTTTTAGTAAGTTCATCGCAATTTCTACATGAGGTCTTGCTACTAGACGCGACCGACGCAAAAGACTTACCCTCAATTATTCTGGAACTTTTGAATATTTTTTTAGCTTCTGAAAATGAAACTTTATCCCTTGCCATGATAGACAAAACTGCTTTCTCGTCCTTATACTTGCGACAGCTGGAGGAACGAGCCGGATGATCGCCACCACAATTGGAACACTTTGGGTCATCCGTGCAATTGTCACTACCATGGCCATTCGAACCACAATTACCACATATTTCGGTCTTTCTGCATGTAGAACTCACGTGTCCAAACCCCTGACACTTAAAGCATCTTCTCGGGTTTGGAACATAAGCTCGAACAGAAAGCCTTTGATATCCGGTAAATATATATTCCGGGATTGTGGGTTTACCGAAAGTCAGAATGAGGGAAGCAGTTGGTACTTTTTTGCCATTTTCATTTCGCAGAATGCGATAAACATCTGTAACACACTCTGATGCCAACTCAGACTTTATCTCCTCAAGGTCTAGGTGGAGGAGATCTCTGCATGTTACCACTCCTTTAGCAAAATTCAAGGTTCTGTGGGGCTCCACAGAAACCTTGATGCGATCAAAAAAGGAGGACATCTTTAGGAGCAAGATGTCCTTTAGGAGCAGAGCTTGTCGCTACTAGTTTCAACTAACAGCGTGCCATTTTGTAGCTTCCTAATAGACGCTACAAGACCTACTCTTCCAACGATAGCCTTGTTTATGAGGAAGGGAGACACCTTCGATAGGTCGGACCCTTCCTCAGAATTTCTGAAAACTAAAAATTTAGGAGAAGGGAGCTGAACAACTGCAGCACCCATCTCCTTTTCTTCGATGGCCCCGCCAAAGGAAACCAAGCAGAATCGCCACTCCCAAACGTAACGGAACAAGCACAGCAAATTCCTATATGTACGTGTGAGTGTGAAGTGTTTCTATCGTAAGTGTAGTGCTGTAAGTGTAAGTGTGTTAGACTCGGGTGCCGCGAGGTTCGTGTAGGTCCTCTCACTAGGTGCAGCTAGTCTGCACCCCCCTGCAGGTGTGTATGTGTTTGTGTGTGAGAGAGAGTGCGTGTGTATATGTGTGTTGTGTGTATGTAGAGTAAATGAGTGAGAGTAGAAGGAGCTAGAGGTATGGTGGGGTCGCTAAGCCCATCAGCTGCTCACTTCAGCTGCCTCTGCCGGCCACAAAACAGAAAGTATAGTAATGCAAGTTCTTAACCAATATGAAGTTTGTGTGTGTGTGTGTGTGTGTGTGTGTGTATATATATATATATATATATATATATATATATATATGCATATGTATCACCTGCATCATTATATAAATAATAAAATTATTAAAAACTAAATAATGCAAAAACATTATATAAACTTTCCCACTTTCAATTCTTTTTCCAAAAAACATGATTCAGAAGAATGAACTAAATACAGGAAGATCCGGCCTGACTTCGCAAATTGTAGGTATACTAGGGGCACATTTACCCGTATCACGATTATCCAAAATTACTTAAAAAAAGATGTTAAAAAACAAAACAGGAGCACAGTGACAGTTTGTTTTATTTTGTGATAAGTAAAGATGCTGTGCAACCATGACAGTGATGTACCAATCAGACCAGACATTTGTTTATATCTTCACACTCCTTTATCAAGAAAGAAGTTTGTCTATTATTATTTTTTTAAACAGGGTTTAAAAACAATACACTGGACTATGATGTGTATTTATTTTAAAGAGCAGATTCTAAAAGCATAACTTTTTTTTATTTTTTCTTTATTTTCAGTCTTCGTAAATAAATTTTATCTTTGCATTTACTTGGTTTAAATTTTACTACGCATCCAAAAACTCACTTATTATGAAAAAACACCAGTGGATATGCAGGCACTGTAAGACACTGACAACACTGTGACAATTCATGATATGTTACTTAATGTCTCAAACCCTACTAAAAATTATGTTTCAATGGCATTCCTGCTTATCAGATATTTTGTCTACCCGAAAGAGCCTTAGTTCCATCAAATTCAGATAACCGATACCCTAGTATACAAGGAGGTTGGCTTAATTTCTGAAATTGGATTATTAGATTTTGCTGCAATTTTTATCATATTTGAAGATTCATAAATTAATTCATCATAACAAATTTAAATAAAAGAAATTTTCAAATAGAACTTAAAAAAAAGCTGAGAGGATTATGTATTTTTTACCTACTTCATCACATTATCTTACTATAAGGTAAGGCAATTTGATTTAATAAAATAAATCATTACTGAAGTATAAATTACATGATTACATTAAATCATCAACTGTTTTTACCTCTAGGAGCTTCGAAGAACGAAGCAGATGGCACAATTTGTGAACGATCTTCGTCATCTTTTGGCTGAAACGAAATATTAACATTTCAATTAAAAGTAGTCAATTACAACTATAATATTTAATTTCCAAATTGTTTTTAACTGAAGTAAATAGATGCAGTACAAAGAGACAGTACGTTATTTTTATTGACTGCCCCAAAAGTACCAGTGGTCTATTTCTGTTTTCCGTCTGTTCTGTCATTTGTCACCCCAATTGGTCCTGAGAAAGATGGTTAATAATAACTCTATTGTATTTATATTAACACATTCAGGTCAATGCATGGAGAAATTACAGGGGCAAAAATATACCACTAGCTTACAGCCTCGAAGAATTTCCAAGCATCACTTTAAGCTATTATTTCACATTTGCTACTGAGCAGAAACATTTACAATATTGTCCACTACATTTTGGGTTTGAAAAGCGAACAGACTGCAGCAAAATGTTGTCAAAACCAAAATTGTTTATTATTTATAGTCTATTTCTGTGAGGTTACTTTTACTATTTTGATAAATGTGATTGCACTGTAGTCTTTATGCTCTTTAATAATTTAGATATTTCAAATAACTGTATTTCTTTAGATACAACAGAAAATACAGCAAATTGCAATTATTATCTATTACTTATTATTATTAGTAGTACTTATGTCTTAATACATAGTACATAAACAAATAAAAAATGTAATAAAAATTCCTATACATATAAAATTTGTTTTTTAAACTAAAATTTTTTTAGATGTTTTAAGTAGTTTTTGAAGTAATACAATTATTGTGTTAAGCACTTTAAATTTATTTTTGTCATTAAATAACTTTTGAAAATGGTGTACCATGTTTTTCGTAAAAAAGATTTGATTTTCAAGAAACTATTTAATTATTTAAAAGTTTTCATAGAAAAATAACATCTTATATACAAAAAAAGTAAATTCAGATCTTTATAAATAACTCCACTAATTTTCAATACACAACTGCTGATAACCCTGGAAAAGCATAAAAATGCACAATCTGGCATAATATAAAAGGCCTACAACCTGAATGTGTTAGTCTTTTTCTGATCTTGGAATAAAGAAGTCATTAATGCTTGAACTTACATCTCCAGGCATATCCAGTTCAAAGAATCTCACTGAAAGTACATCATGGTTATCTGAAAGATCTCCTGTAGCTGCAGACAATCCAAGGTAATAGCCAGTGGGTAAACGTACACCTTTTACCGAGAGACATTCCTTCCAAGCAGCTTTATTTTCCATATCAGTAGAAACTACGGAAATTATATAATTCTAATAAAAGTGAAACAAAATACTTTACAGAAAACATTTTTATGTGGAATTAACTACAGCAGCTGATTTATCATCTAAAAATTATTTATTAGGTTGATCGGTTAACAATATTGATTTTGAAAAAAATCAAAAAATGAAAAACAAATAACTTAGCGGTTCCCCTTGGAATGAAAATTCAATGGGTAATGCAGATTGTTTTAAAGTGGGATTAAACAAGTAACAATTCATTTACTTTCTCCATAATTAAAAAAATATTTGTTGGGAAATCAATATTCCAGTCTTGTTCAAAAAAATTATCACTGTTGGTAAAAGATATTAGAGCGACTAACATTAAAAAAATAAATCAGACTAACACTACAAACTATGCAGCAATGTCTACAATCCAACCCTTTGACTTGTGTGTCTAATGCATGTGCCTTTTGCATCCCAAGCCAAGGTGGAATAGTGTATGCCGAAGACTGCATGGCTAAAAAGGAGTTTAGCTTCAGTATGCTGAAACAACGGTCAAAACCCACAAAGCACCAAAAACACTTGAGAACTGGAAAAAATGGACCCGGGGAGTGAAAATAGCATGGATGTGATGGAAACTAGGACTGTTTCTAACCTCCATGGAACCTACAAGCAGTGAAGTGCAGCAGACTGTAGTACCATTAGGTGGATCTACAACAACCTACAACTGAAGTGAGAGATGTGGTCAAACATCACAAATCTGTACGACTGTCTAATAGGAGCACAAAATTGCAAACTGAGAAAAGGGAGAAGACGGCAGTAAAGGAGCTTCCAATTAAACCTACAAGCAGAAAACATCTCAAGGATCAAACCTTGGGGATGAGGAATAAGAATGATAGAACCATCATCCCTTACAAGGATGATGGAAACCATACTCTAACACTGGAGGGCTGACTCTAGAACATTCTAACATGGAAAAACTTTGTATAGACTATGCAGAATGGATATGGAAACTGCAAATGCCAACAAAAACGGAAAGACTTCCAGGAGCCTCAAGGACCTTTAGTAGAATGAGCTAGTCAGTGATCTGCTAAAACTCAGTGAAGGTACCAGTCTGCTGAATGAAAATCCTAAAAGTTTTGTTGCACAACAGATCTTTTGATTATAACACCAGGGTTCACAAAGCCTCACAACCTTTAAAGAATCAATGTTTCTTTTGCAATGGCACTTATCAAAGTATTTTTGCTCATAACTCCGTTAACACAGAACCTAAGTTTAGTGTTTAGTGGGTTTCTACTGTGCTGTGTATAGTGGAGGAAGTTACCCAAAAATGCATCAACAAGATTCAGAAGGACAAAGCTAAAAATAGTAACACATAGGATCATTAATAAAGAACTTACTGAGAACTGAAATAAAGTCAACATTGTAACATACAAACTTAGCAGAACAATAGAATTGTACTAATCAGAACAGCAGACAGTTTTAAAAAATATGAGAAATGTTTTTCCACCTGTAGTAAGTCAATCACCATACTCAATCACAGACATAAAAATTATCATCGTATAATAAGTTATCACCAAACAAAGAAATGTGCAATTTTCATTATAAATTTTTGACGTTAGTTCTTTGATTCCAATTATTCCTATTAACCCCTCCCAGATGGCCCGAAATTGTGATCTTAGACAAAGATTTTATAGCTTGGGGTATAAAATGTTTTCTTCCTATTGTCGTTTTCGTAATCATATAAATAAAAATTTCTTGTATTTTTACTTCAAATAATTTTTTACAAAAAAAAAACTGATGCGGCTATATCAGCCGGCCATCCGCAGCTTAAATGCAAGTGGCGGATATTTTGAACCGAGTATGACGATTAATCAAGACTCTACTGTAATTTCGTTTTATCTTATGGCAAATAGGTTTCCTTTTATATTTATTATAAATTATGTTTTTTAAATGGAAATTTAATTTTCACTGTTTTGTAACTGTACAATAAAGTTTTAGAAGATTAGATAAAACTCAGTCTGTGATTCAGCCATGACATCTGTTAAATTTAAAAATCGTGAATTAACTCCATTCCATGTAAAAATTAGTTAATATTTTTGTAACTGAGTGTGCATTATTTAGTGCCGCTGAATAGGACTGTAACTGTTACATACAGTAATGATGTTACACATATTATTATATATATACTTGGCAAAGTCACTATCAGGGCTGGGGGGGAGGGTCATTGCTGCCCCAATATTACTCAGACTGACCTGTGTAGTTCGTTTAAAGGCTTAATAAATATCTATCAAACACTTGTCGGTAGAGGCAACTGATGGGTTTAGCAATTACACTGTAGTTCTAGGTCATACTACTCTCATTCATCTACTCAGGATACACACATATACGTATTCACTACTCTACATAACCTGGCTAACTCAAGTGTAAAGTGACTGGAGCTCAGAGAGTGAATGATAACAGCCTAAAGGTGTAGCATATGGATACCTGGTGACCTCCCAGTGTACCTTAACCTTACCCACGCAATTGGGGCTCTGGGTGAGTGGACGTAACCCTAGCTACTCATATTCCCAAGAGTAAGAAAGTAAATAGAATGAGCAGGATCTCACCACACAACAAAAAGATGGCGAAGTACAGCAAAACCTCCATAATAAGGGTGAAGATAATTGAAAATTAAAAGGGAATTAGCAAAGCAAACATCTGCAAGTACCTCAATAATGAATTAAAAAATCACCAATTAGAAGTGGGGCAGTTACCCCCCCCCCTTGAATCCTTTCCATATCCTAGACTTTATGAACAAAATAGGGTTGGAGATGGTCCTGTAACATTTCAGGAATACAGAAAGGGGCACAATAAATCTACAAAAGTCATTTATTCATTCATATCAAAGACTTTACATTTATGAAACTAATAAATGAAACAGTAACTGTGTAGTATTTTTTTTGTTGATCAAATCAAAGTTAATATTTTAAAGAAATTGAATACATAACTTTGTAATATAATCATACCACTGTTTCTTTATAATCTGTGTTTAAAATTTGTATATTAGGAAACAAGTGAACCAATGAATAAATATCAATCAATAGCCTGACTGTGTTCAAAAGTCATTTATCCTTAATATATTTTGTCCTGAGTATTTCAAAAGTGCATGAATGACACCCATGAGAATAAAAATTATTTAATATTAATAATTATTTTTTATTATTTTTGTTTAAAACATTGTAATTTTTGTTTTCTTCTTATTCTTATATTTACTTATTAAAACATAGATAAATTCCAAGATTTAGAGTGCAGTATTTTCAAACAAAAATGTTACATTGTTTTTACTGTTGTTATATACACTACATATATAGAACTTAAAAAATTAATTACATAATAACTGATTGAAAATTGCAAAGCTAAGAATTGTAGCAAATCAAGCCCACTGATTTCCATTTTTTATAATGTTCCTAACAACATACTGCATATCATTTTAAATAATTGAACTATATGATATAATAATCTAGTGTTCACTCCCATATCACTTCCACAAAACTTACCAGTAAGCACATCATGGTCATAACGAATAGAAATATATGTATCATAGTCGAGATTGCGTAGTTTTGCTTCGCATCCCGCAAGTTGAGTGTGTGTACCATCACGATCATGGTCATAATGCAGAGAACCATTATTTACCATTGCAGATATATATGGATGTTGGTGCTATACAATTTAACATAGTTTGTCATTAGAAAATGGATAAAAAAATGTGAAATCACATACCAACAATGAACAGGCAATTTAATGGAGACTATATAATAAACTTACATTGTTGACTTGTTCCTTTATTTGATCATTGATTAGGAATAGATTTACTTCCTGTGCTAACAATCAAATTTGGTTTTTACAGTTTCAAAATTATTGGGAAAACTTCTATTTTCTTCTTGTTATCTATCCCCATCACACGCACGCACACACACACACATACACACACGCACGCACGCACGCACGCACGCACGCACACACACAGACACAGACACACACACACACACACACACACACACACACACACACACACACACACACACACACACACACACACACACACGTACACACACACACGTGTGCACACACACACATGTAAGCATGCACGCACACACACACACACACACACACCTCTTATTATTTTCTTCTGAACAAAGCATTTTAGTATATCAAAATGTTTGTTTAATTGTACAAATGAGTATATTTTTATTAACACATGAGTATACTTTAAAAGTGTCTTTATCAATAGAAATTAACACTGTCTTCTCCCCTTAAAAAGAAATTATACCATTCAATTTAAATGATTAATTTTGGGGTCTGTAAATGAATTTCCATTTTAAAAAATGAGCCATTGAAACGGCGATCATGAAAAGACGCAGACTAATGACTTTGAAATGAGCACTGCTACTGATAACTTTTTTATGAGATTTTAAAATTTGCATGTATGTGTGTGTATATATATTATTATTATTTGCATATAGACTCTGTTGGATCACGCAAAGCACTCCGACTCATGTCTTGTTCCTTCTAATCCTCCACACCTCCCTCATCCTGTCCCCATAGATCCTCTTCCGCTCCCCCGTCCATTTTACCCCTGCTCTCTTTGGGATTCATTCTCTGTGACCTTCCAACCGAGCATCTGTCTCCTGTATGCGTTCCTGTCTTCAATGTCTGTTGAGTCTATTTCTACGTCTTGTAGGTCTATATATATATATATATATATATATATATATATATATATGTGTGTGTGTGTGTGTGTGTGTGTGTGTGTGGGGGGGGTGTGTGTGTTTTAGCAGGCTCACATTCACAATTTTTTTTTTTTTTTTTTTTTTTAAGGCGAAAAGCACATTAAGGCTATCATCGCCTAAATACAACTACTAAGGAAAAGAAACAACAGAGCGATAAAACGTAACATTACTTACAAACTAGATAACAAGAATAAATAACTTAAAAACAAAACAATATAAAGGTGGACTGTAAAGGGGTCCTAATTAAACAGGAAGATAATAAATATTTTGAAACAATAAACTTTCCTAAAACTAGTTAACAAGAATATAAACTATAAAGAATATATAAATACTAAGGAAAAAATTAAATATATTGGTATATATGCAAGCATCTCAGGAAGGCCAAAACGCGATCAATGATCGACGAATCGTCCCCCAAGATCGCTGCATACAGTTTCCTAATCCATATATTAAACGCATGGTTCTCAAGCAATCGCAGTCTAACATCAAATGTTTGATTGTGATGGTTTCTCCACAAAGTTGGCATGTAGGTGGCTCCCCGCGTCCCATTAAAAAACCATGTGTCAACAACGAATGACCAATGCGGAGGCGTGTAACGACAACCTCCTCCCTTCGACTTGTTCTTACAGACGACCCCCAAGGGCGAACAGTATGTTTAATTACCCTCAATTTGTTATTGTCCAAGCTGTCCATTCATCTTCCCAACGCATTCGAAGTAATTGTTTTACTTTGGAAAGATAATCTGAACAAAATACATGGTGCGTGCTTGGCAGCAGCAAAGTTGCTTCCTTTGCTGCAATATCCGCTCTAGTGTTTCCAATTATCCCGCAGTGTCCTGGTATCCAACAAAATGTTACTCCAACACCTCGTAGTTCAAGGCTGCGAATACGGCACAAAATATCTTGAACCAGAGGATTTACCGAGTACATATCCTGGATAGCCAGGAGTGCACTTTTCGAATCGAAGCACACAAGATAATGAGCAGAATTGGATACAACAGTGTTCAAAGCCTTCAAGATAGAAAACAGTTCAGCAGTAAAGACACTACAAATTGAGGGTAATCCATACTTACACGTTTGCCCTAATGTGTAAAATGCAAAACCGACTTTATCTTCAAGTTTTGAACCATCTGTAAAAATAATTTCACTAGATGGGTTGGAATGTAGAATATGAAGGAACTCCTGACGATACACTACGTCAGGAGTGTTGTATTTTACATAAGACGATAGTGATAAATTGACTGTCGGCATGGTAATAGTCCACGGAGGAATAAGACACTGGGACCTTACAAACATTGGGGGCAGTTCAATATCTAAGTCATCAAAAATACAGGAAGTTCTAATACCAAGAGGAGCAGTAGCATTCGGTCAAGTTTCATACTGTTGCACCAATTAATTTTTGAAAACTGTATTAAAAGCAGGATGCCATGGTTTAGATGATAAATTGCTTACATAAGTTAACTGTAGTTTCTGTCTCCATCGAGAGAGTGAAGGTTCCCCAGCCTCGGCTAGGATGCTCACAATGGGACTAGAACGGAAGGCTCCAGAGACGAGTCGTATTGCAAAGTGATGGACTGGGTCTATTTTCTTTAATACGGATAGTCGTGCAGACGAATATACGATGCTGCCATAATCAATTCGCGAACGAATCAGCGCACGGTAAAACATCATCATACAAGTTCTATCAGCGCCCCATCGAGAACCACTAATCACCCTCAACATATCGAGAATTTTGTTACATCGTAACTTTAAATCACGCAAATGAGGGTTCCATGATAGTCTTTGGTCAAATTTTAACCCCAACACTGTCGAACAGATGGAATGGTCCGAATTTCTGTACCATCGAGAAATATTGAAGGAGTTCGGATCTGTCAACGGCGACTGAAGGCAATACATTGAGTTTTAGGGGCAGAAAATTTAAACCCAGTAGAATTCGTCCATGACTGCAATCTATTTACTGTAAGCTGAAGTGTTCTTTCAGCTGTGGTCAAACTTCTAGCACCAACATAAATTGCAAAGTCATCCACAAATAGAGAACAACGAACAGGAGACCGCACATTAGTAGTTATACTATTGATAGCAATGGCAAACAAGGTCACACTAAGTACACTTCCCTGCAGGACGCCATTCTCTAACCGAAAACGATCTGACATTGTAGATCCAAGGCGTACTCTGAAATATCTGTTTGAGAGAAAATTTTAAATAAAACCTAGTATATTACCTTGTATACCCCATGATTTTAATGTATTTAGTATTCCTCTTCTCCAAGTCATATCATATGCCTTCTCTAGGTCAAAAAATATTGCAACAAGTGTTTGACCTAACAGAAAGGCATTTTAGATTGCAGATTCTAATAAAACTAACTGATCGATGGAAGATCGCCCTTGCCTAAAACCGCACTGGTCCTTAGAGAGTAAATTATTATTTTCTAAATACCAAACAAAACGGCGATTTACCATTTTCTCCACTAGTTTGCATAACACACTAGTAAGAGAAATAGGGCGGTAGCTGTTTGGATCAGTTTTATCTTTGCCTGGCTTAAGAATAGGAATCACTGTTGCTTCCAACCAAAATCAGGGAAAGAGTGTTCCTCAAACATACGATTGTATATCTTCAGGAGGGAAATCCTCTCTGATGTTGAAAGATTTTTAATCATGGAATATACAAGGTTATCAGGGCCTGGTGCTGAATCTGAAGAGTATGACAGTGCAGATTCCAGCTCTTCTATTGAGAAGGGCGCGTTCAAAGGAGAAACAGACGTATCAACGATTTAATGGCATTGCTTCTTGGGTATTTTTGAAAAGACAAAAACCATTGCTATAGGAAGTAGACGAAGAATAATCTGCAAAATATAAACCCAATGTATTAACAATATCGTGAGGATCAAAACTTATTATTCCATTCCGTTGTTTGATGCCCATCAAGGGAGTTGATGGAGATGAACCAGAAACGGAACGGAGTTTCTTCCAAACAGTTGATACTGATGTTGTTCATGATATTGTGTTAATATACTGGGTCCAAGAATTCTTTCTACTTTGTCTAAATATTCTACGAGCTCTAGCTCGGAGAATTTTATACCTCTCAAGATTTTCATTCGTCGGTCGTCTGTTGAACCTTCTTAGAGCCTGTCTACGTAAAAGCAAGGCATGCTTACAGTCCTCAGTCCACCAAGGAACGGGGGGACGAGATTGGTAAGTCGAGGTTTGAGGAATAGTTTTACATCGAAAATATTTTCAGTTAAAATTTGTACTATTTCATTAAAAGAGTTAAAATCTTCAATGTCAGGTGATACAAATTGCTCTGTGAAATCCACCCATTGTGCCTTTTGTAGAATCCACAGCGGAGGGCGTTGATTCGGACGGTGGAATGTACAAAATAAAACATTAATCGGAGTATGATCGCTGCCGTAAAGATCAGACATCGCCGACCATTCGAACTTCGTTGCCAAAATTGGACTGCAAAAGGTCAAATCAACGACTGTCCAACCACCTGTAGAAGACGATAAGTGTGTTGGGGAACCATTATTTAAAAGACATAGATCTAATGTAGTCCTTATATTGTCAATTCGATTTCCTCGTGAGTTACATGTAGTAGAGCCCCACGATGTGTGGTGAGCATTAAAATCACCCATCAATAGAAAGGGGACAGGTAACTGAATTAATAAGTTAACTAAGTCGTTGTTTTGGAAGGCATAGCTAGGCAGTAAATAAATGCAACATATGGTAAGTTTAAATGGTACGGTAGTCTGAACTGCGACAGCTTGTAAAGGAGTTATTATGACCACAGGAACGGCATTAATAGAGTCACGAGCGAGTATGGCTACCCCACCCTTCACTCGTTCTTCCGTTATGAAGTCGGCCCTGACAACAGAATATCCTCTTAAATTGAAGGAGTGCGATTGGTGAAAGTGCGTCTCTTGAAGGCAAATGAATAATGGAGATGTATCTCGTACAAGAAGTTTTAAATCTTCTATATGACTTTTGGCTCCGTTAATGTTCCACTGTATCACATTGCTGTAAATGGAAGACGTTGACATTGAAAATTAATACTTTAGTTTATGATAGGATTCATATTTTCAGTAGAGCATGCTTTAGATTGGTCAGAATCAACAGACATAGAGTCACAACTAATGTCAGACTCTGATGATTTTTTGTTTTGTTTACAAGAGGTTTAGTACTAGAACCTCCTTTAGAAGTTTTTTCATTTTTTTTAACAAGGTTTTTTTCTATAGTAGAATTTTTATTTTTAGGTCCAACAGTCGGTGGACAAGTGTTTGATTTTTTTTTAAAAAGTATTCCAGTCCTGGAGTGGTTTTTTTGTCAACAGGCTTCAACACTTGCGACGTTGTCATTCGTGTCTTGGTCACTGGAAATTTAAGCTCTTTTTTAAAAGTAGGCTCAGGAGTTACTTTTACAGGAGAAAGCAAAGTAGGGCCTTCCTTCACAACCGGAACCGAAATTTGTGCGACATTGGACGTTAACATAGCTAACAACTGAGCAACTTGATCAGTCAAAACTTTTACAGTTTTGGTTAGTTCATCACAATTCACACAAGACATTTTTTAATTGGCTGTAGCAGAAGCAAACGATTTTCCACTTATAAGAAGCTTAGAGCTTTTATGGATCTTCTTGGCTTCAGAAAAGGATACCTTATCTTTGGCCATTATAGTTAGAATAGATTTTTCTTCTAGAAACTTGGGGCAGATCGGAGATCGAGTGGGATGATCACCGCCACAATTCACACATTGCGGGCTAACTTGACAACCTTCACCAGAATGACCTTGACTACCGCAATTTCTGCAAACCTCAGGCTTTGTGCACGACGAACTCATATGACCAAAGCCTTGACATTTAAAACAACGCCTTGGATTCGGAACATATGGCCTCACCGACAGCCTTTGATAACCAGCATAGATATGATCAGGTATTTTAGGTTTTCCAAATGTCAAGATCAAGGAGGTTGTGGGGATTTTTTGTCCCTTTTCCATTCGCATTATCCTGCAGACATCAACTACAGCTTCTGAAGTCAACTCCGTCTTAATTTCTTTTAGATCTACATGTAAAAGATCTCGGCAACTTACGACACCTTTTGCAAAATTTAAGGTTCTGTGGGGTTCCACTGATACCTTGACTGTTTCAAAAAAGGAAGTCATTTTTAATAGCAACTGGGTCTGTTTGTCGCTGTTTGTTTGCACAAGTAAAGTCCCGTTTTGTAGTTTCTTGATAGAAACTACAGGACCTGCCCTACCAACAATGGCTTTATTAATTACAAAGGGCGAGACTTTGGACAAATCCGCTCCTTCCATTGCATTTTTGAAAATTAAGAATCTCGGAGAAGGTAACGTAAAGTTACCATCTCCTTGTACATTTGGTGTAGTTTCCATATCTTTTCCTTATGCTGCACTAACATCACTTTCTACAGACTCGTTTGACAAGGTCAAACGATGCCTCTTTAAACTCATTTTGGCGTTTTGTTTGTTATTTTCCATAGTTAGTTTGCCGAGCGATTCATGAATGAAGATTTTTCGAACAACTGGCACAGGGAGCACCCAAACGACCACCAGCTGCCCAGGATACTCGAACTAAAGCGAGAATCCCCAATAAATTGGAGGGGGGACCTCCAAATATCCTGGAGCCGAAATACATTTCTGTCAGCACTCGAGAATATTTTAGGAATGGGTTCCAGTACAAAGTTACGGTTCCCCAAACCCAAGTACCACTGGCAGCCGCCCTCTATGTACTCACAGAATGCAACCATTTATTTCGATAGAACCAGCTATGGGCTCCGACACCCATAACTCAACATTCATGTGCTTGCCAAGCACCTATAGGCTGCTCAGTTCCAGAACCTGTCCCATCAGAGGTCCTCGGCAGTGTTAGGCACACATCAGGTTCCACATACTTGGCCCCGCCAAAGGAAACCAAGCAGAAACGCCACTCCCAGACGTAATGGAACAAGCACAGCAAATCCCTAAATGTACGTGTGAGTGTGAAGTGTTTACTTCGTAAGTGTAGTGCTGTAAGACTAAGTGTGTGTTAGACTCGGGTGTCCCGTGAGGTTCGTCTAGGTCCTCTGAATAGGTACAGCTAGCCTGCACCCCCCTTCGGGTGTGTGTATTGTGTGTATGTTGAGTAAATGAGTGAGAGTAGTATGAGCTAGAGGTATGGTGGGGTCGCTAAGCCCATCAGCTGCTCACTTCAGCTGCCTCCGCCGGCCTCACATTCACAATTTTGGTCTAATTTTGGTTGAAATAATTTTGGGCAATATCTTTGACAAGTTAGTTAACCAGCAAAATTAATTCAATAATTTTAAAATGGGGTAATTTCAAATCTTTAAAAAATCATAACTGGTTTACCTGAAGTGTTTTTGAAAATCCAATTTCACAGTTGTATTAAAAACTGTGTAAATCAGCATTTTTAATTTTCAAAATCCCTATGATTTAAGAAATTTTTTGATAATGGTTAGGCTTCACTTTTATTATTTCAATGTAACTTGAAGTTTAAAATGCTAATATACACAAATTTTAGTGTATATGGTGAAACCAAACTTTAAAAAAAAAATGCTTTTGAAAATTCACTTCTATCACATCAGCGAAACAACTGTGTACCTCAATTATGTCTATTTAGAGGCATAGTGCCTGAATATTGTGATACCAGTTACTTACATTGTGTTCACCATTGTGATTACTATATGTATCTATTATAACAGCAAGGCCTACAAAGAAATCCATGTTTCCAAAAACTGGCCCACTTTGCATTCTATCTTTTGCATACCAGATAGCCATACCATCTCCAAATAACTCTTTTCCCCTACCATGTATCTTTAACTGGATTTGAAGTTCCCAGTTGCGTACTGTGCATGGCTGAAAATAAAACAATTAATTCATACAAATGTAAATTTGATTCAGAAAATATTATAATTAAAAGAGTCAAGTGAGTATTACGTATCAAACAAAATACTATTAGTTATGTACACTGGTTCAATCTTACGCATTAATTAGTATACAATGGTTTTTTACATTTTTATCTAGCCCGATGAGAATTAGTTCGTAACATAACTTTTTTTTCGCTTAATAAAAAAAAAACACCAGTAATTGTAGCTAGAACTAAAAACCTTAATAAGTGCAGTTCGGAGAAACAGAAGACTGACCAGTGCCTTACCATATCAACCACTGATCGGTAGCCTAGTTGATAGCGTACTGGGCTTTCACCCTGAGGACCCGGGTCCAATTCCCGGCCAGAGCTTGGCATTTTCATACGCTATAAATCATCCCATCGTCTGCATTAGCCCAAGTATGCACAATAGTCGGATGTTAAAAAAAAAAATCAACCACTGAACCCTACGCAGCTAACAGAAAAAGATCTAGATTATCTGTGGTTTATTTCATCCAGTCTAAATTATTAGAAAACTTTGTACAGTAAGTACAGAGACCAAACATTAAAGGTATTCAATAGGTATAGGATAGGATGAGGCCTACTGTACTGTTTAAAATAAAATTATTTAACTGATTCAACAAAAAAAAATATTCCAAAATTTCTAAGCTCACATGCAGGAACACTTTTTAAACTTTGTTTATTTATTTAATAATTTTAAATTAACAATACAAAACACTAAAGTATGTGAGAAGGAGAAGTGGTACATCAACACAGAAATCATTATTACACTATCATTACTGCAATTATTATAAGATACTTCAGAGGGGTTTACGAAAAATTATTCTTCGAATCTATCAAACATTTTAATAAGCTATGACCTTTTTATTTTATTTGTTTTTTAACCTAGTTTTGGTGAAATTCCAGTTATAAAAAATATATAAAAATTAAAAACCAATCTATTACTTTAAAATACATATCCCAATTACAATAAATCTTAATATTTTATTATTAAATGTGTTTTGAAAACAGTGTTAACAAAATAAGCTCAAAACAGTAAGGGTATAGAGTGGCTCCTCCTTGAATCCAGAGCCATCCTTAGTGAATGCGAGGCCTGGTGCAAAAAACTTGTTTACTAGGCCTTTCCATTCCAATAAATATAATTAATCATCTCCCCTGCCAACTAAGAAACATTCCCAAGCCTCAATATATTGGAAAAATACTTTTGATTCTTACTAGTAAAAGTAATATTTATTGCTAAAACAACAACTAGTCCTAAATAACTTTATATAAAGGAAGACATATTGTTAATCAGAAATCCCATATAATTATAAATGTATGATTTTTCTACTTAAGAAAAAAAACAATATTACTGGATAGGGATAAAACATAAATACAGTTAATTAATACATAGTATCATTGTTAATATAAAGTTAAATATGTCCCGAAATAAAATAAGGCATATTTGATTTGTTTATAACACTTTAAAGAGTACACTACCGCCATCCCAGAATGTCTGCATATGCTGTGTCCAAATGAGTAAACATTATGAATAAAAGTAGTCGAAGGAAGTAAGGGTAGAAACTGCATAACGTTTTAAGATCAAAATATTTATGTTTATTGTTCATAAAAAAAATAATAATAATTAAATAGACAACATTAATAAATACTGCAGAATTAATTTTTTTTTTTATTTGTACTCTTCCAAAAAAGAATATATAGTATAAAATCCCACATGTTACATTCATTGCACTCATGTTCTGTATTTTTGCTTTTTTTTGTATTGTCTGCATATTTACATAAACAAAACATCTATTTTGTAATTTTCTTTTCTCTTATCAGTGTGGTGGGGTCGTGGGAAGTTCTACACTGTCAGATATGTAAGCTACTGCTTGGTGTTGTGTTGTATTTATAAGGATACAGAGATAATTTTACAAAAGAAAAATGAATTACTGTGATCTTATTATCAACTGAATAAATGTCAACTGCAAATTTTGCAAGAATATTGTGAGCGAGACTACACATGAACACATTCACAATTATTTTTATAACACTTATCCACAGATACTCCATAAATGTGTTTTTTTTCATTGTTCGATAAATGGGGAATTTCAATTTAAAGTATATTTTTGTTGCTAACTCTATCCAAACAAAAACTATAAATTAAAAATTTTTTTACAAACACGAGGTCTGGTGTGGCCACATCCATTGTACTGCCCTAAGGATGGCTCTGCTTGAGTCACACACTCAGCCCGTCTTACAGGCAACACCTACCCACGTAAGCATGGTAACAGATATGTCACTGATCATTTTATAAGCTGAAAAAAACTGATCACTAGTCAATTTTTTCTTTGTTGTTTTTTTCAATCAATTCTATAATTTAACAAATGAATAAATGTATATATTTTAAATACAAAACCAAGTGTTAAAAATGATAATTTGTATTTATAAGCTTTTATTTGTCAACAATAATTTTACAGTAATTACTATAATAGCAATAATTGCTGTGCTATGAAAAATCTATCAATCCCTTTTATTATTATGAACAAATTACTATATTCAGTTTAAATATCAGCAACTACAATCAATTTATATGCTGATTATTTCAAAATGTATTTTTACTGTAATGGTTACCAAGTCTGTTTCAAAATCTTTTTATATAATCAGCTCTTGGAGTCATATATATCTTTTTAATATAGTCATATATTAGAATAATTTATTTGTTTTAAACACAAAAATAACTGCTAAATACAATAACTTATAATTATTTAATGTTTGCTTAATTTTACAGTAAATGCCGTAATGTAATATAAAACAGCAATTACGATTAGTTTCAATATGCTATAACAAATTAGACACTATGCGCTATAAAATTTTTGTGCCAAAACTATTTATTCAATTTAAAGCTCCTGATTTTACAACATATAGGGTTAAACAGTACACACTCGATAGGGTACTCAAAAAAACAAACAAACACTGATAAAACAAAGTGTATACAAAATTATGATTTTAGATGATGCTACAATTTAAGGTTTAGTATAGTTATTATGATGAGCACTAATATTACTGTTTAATGTTTAACTTTTTTAATGTTTTATTTCACACACACACTTTTTACTATCCACAATTAGGCCTACTTAATACAGCTGTTCTTTTTTCACAAACATAAGAAGGAATAAAGAAAATATTAAATTTATTAAAACAAATGGATGGGGATATTTAAACTTTAGCCTCATCCCTACTGACCATGAAGGTTGTACTAAGAGAAGATGGGTAGACATACAGACATCTGGTCTGCCAGCCACAATGTCAAAAGTTCTTAAGATGTGATCTATCTAGCTAGGAACAACAGCAATAAGTACAAATCAAGTAATGAATATTACACTGCAGTATGCCTGCTTTGTAGTTTAAAAACTATCTGGAAAAAAAACCTATAATAGTCGTGAAACAAAACCATTAACAAAAATCAAGAAAAAAAACACTTAGTGTTTAAATTTATATACAAAAAATTATATGTTATTTTACATGGAATGAACAATGCACTCTGCAAGTTCTGAGTCATGAAATAACATCACCGCCATAGAGACCACTAATCATTACTTGCTAATTCAAAACACCGCAGCTCTTAAAAACATGGTATGGCAATGTTTTTGAACATTTTTGAGACCATTTATATGTCACCCCTACTCAAGAGCTCATACACGACTTACCACTGAATTCCATAGGGCACCTTGTGTACTCTGAGCATCAGGTGTTAGTCTTATATAATTTTTAGTAACCATAGTACTGCCTTGGAAATCCCAATACGGTACTGACATTCCAGAACCTGTAACACAACAATAATCCAAAATCAAACACACAAAATTATAAAAGGCGTGTATGCATGGTTCAACTTGGGTCCCAGACTATATAGATCAATGAAATATAATCACTGAAAGAAGTACACTGGACTTCTACATTCATTTAATGCAATGAATGGTTGATTCAACCAAACTGAATCGTGTATTCAATGTAATTAAAAAAGCAGCAAATGAGATTAATTTAGGTTTCATTTTAAAAAATTTAACAACTGAATTAAAGTTAAGTTTAGAGCATGTCTTGATTTGTCGTTTCCATCTGTGTACAAAATGACAATGGTATTTAACTAAAAAGAGGATCACATTCCACAGTTTATAGATTTACATAAAAATCAAGAATATCTGTGGAACAGTAAGGCGAACAATTATAAGTATAAATATGTAAAGATAATACAATACAGTTTTCTGGAATTACCTGAAAATGATGTAAATTAAAAAGTATTCTTTAAGTAAAATTGAATAAAAGTTCCCAATAACTGTTTCTGACTTCATAATTTAATCTATACTACTGTTTAATTACACTGAATTATGTAGACAAAATGCCATTCAATACTGTTGATTCAACCATACTGTTCAACCAAATGCCTATATTTTCAATGATCACATTATGGCCTCTGATTTTAATGTAGTAGTAATTATAAACATTTTTTTCGTTGTGGCCTTAATTACTTAATTCAAATGTTAAGTATAAAATTATAACCATGATGATTGTAACCATAATTACAACCGTCATAAATAGCCTACTGTGTTATAGTTGTTATCATATCAACTGAGCTGTGCTGCTCTCGTCTTAACAATATATATATATATATATATATATATAAGTTATGGTATGGTTTCGGGGACGTCGCTTTTTAAAAAACAACTTTTTTAATAATTAAAATAAGACTTTAATATCCACTTAAAACTTATAATAATTATTCAAGTTCGTCTCATATGTATTGAGATGTGAACTGAGTGAGACCTCGATTCACACTGAGCTTCTGCTCTTTCTTCTCTAGGTACATGAAAATGCTTACTGTGATAAAAGCTAAATTGTCAGCATTAAATATAGCTAAGTCTAACACTAAATCTAACAAAGTTTACAATAATTGTCTATATAACTCCTCCATCCCTAAACAAAACTTCCGGGGTGGTTGAGTGCTGGGTTGACGTTGGTCCTTTCCCAAAAATCTTTTAAACACAATATAAATAATCACCAGGAGAAGACTTCTGAATATGATGCTGGTCCAAATGCTGATTTTTGTTGTAATAACTGAATGTTGTTGAATTTTTGATATAGCGTCTAAATTAAATGATACAATTGTTTATCTTGATAAAGAATTGAATCATTGTTGGGACTGATTAAGTAGATCCTCAAGTGTAGTTGCTGTAGTTTCCTTTTGAGGTAAAATTGCCAAATATTGGTTCATTTCAGGAATCCATATTAAATTTTCAGGAATCTCCAATGCAGAATATTTGTAGCTGTCCGTCTTGCCGGATTGTATTATAGATGTTTCACAATCAAGATTATGATTAGTTATTTGTTCCAATGAGCATAGAGATTTTGAATGAATTTTGTTCTTACAATTACTGTTTAAACCTAAGAGTTTAACCTTACCTAACTTAGATTTAGACATTAACATATATTTTACTCTAGGAATTACAGTTATATATCCTGATTCATATTTGGTTGGTACAGATAACAACTTATAAATATTATAGTCTGTTTCATCTACAATAGGCAATTTCAGCAAATATACTATATCTTTAGCTCTAATTTTACAACTTACGTCTATTACACTTTCAAATGCCCACATATTTTCTATTTTTGGCTCTAATGGTAATTTATTATTATAGAACTGATGAATTTTTTATATTTCACTGAACAATTATTTTGTGGAAATTATACTTGGTTGAAGTATACCTAGTTTTCTTAATATTAACTTTATTTTCTACATAAATTATCTCTAGCTTATCTTTAATTACTCCCTGAAGGAAAAGGAGGGACCTGGAACAGGATTTATAGAAGGATCATTAGATTTTGGAATTTTACTGATTTTCCTTGGTCTTTTAATTTTTGATAGATGAATTTTTTGTTTGGTGTTAGGATGTCTCCCTTTAATTTTTGCCGTTTTTAATTCCGCGTTTACTGAAGTAACTTCTTCTTTATTATATTTGTTTTTAGTTTTATTTTGTTTCTGTACAGTTTTGACATAAACATCAGATGGAATTTCGGGTACTAATTCTCTATTGACATTCCTTTTAGTTAAAATATTTTCCTTTGTATTTTGGTTTGTTTCTCTAATAATCTCATACAATCTTTGTGTCCTTTCTTTGTGGGTGGCAACGTAGTCATTCATAACTTGTCTCTCAACGTCAATATCTAAAAGTGAATTTGAATTTATGTGTCCATTTAAAATTTCAAACGGAGTTAATTTTGTTACAGAATGTATACTGTTGTTGTAGGCGATTATTGCGTATTTTACTTTATTTTTTATTGTTTCATTTTTAAATTCAGATTGGTTGTTTAATAATCTTATATGTTCTATTAGTGTGGAATGTAATCTTTCTCCCATCCCATTCGATGGTGGATGTTGTGTGCTTATGAAATGAATTTTTATTTTGTGCAAATCCATCATTTCTTTTACTAACCTGTTATTAAATTCCACGCCGTTATCTGCTACTATAACTTCTGGTATGCCATGATGAGAAAAGAACTCCATGAATTTGTTGACTATTTCGACAGCCTGTGCACTTGCAATACAATACATCTGCGCATATCTAGAGAAGCTATCAACAATGCTTAGAAACTTTTGCTTATCAAGCGTAATACTGTCCACGTGCATTATCTGTAGTGGTCTCGTAGCTGTTGGTGTTAAATTCATTTCTAGCTTTAAGGGTATCCTCTCGTACTTTGTTTTTAAGCAAATGTCACAGTTGTTTACAAAATTTTGAATATGATTTTTTATATTTGGCCAATAATATTTCCTTTTTATTTGTTCGTATGTTTCCTGAATTCCACGATGATTGGTTTTCCCTACGTGATAATTTTTTATGATTTCCTGAACCTCTTCTTCATCGGTTATGTCCACTAATTTTGTGGTACATTTAACTAACCATAGTTGCGAATTTTTAAAATGTCCGGCTATGCAAGTTGCAAATTTTTCACAAATATCGTTTTCAAAGTATATACTATATTTTATATTTGGTATTAAATATTGTTTTACAAAATTTACGGCATCACTATCGAAATTATTTTTAGATATCTCTACAATGAATCTTGTTTTACTGTTGTTAAATAATTTTTGTATTTTTACTTTTTTGGGGTTATAGTTTACAAGAGATATTATTATTTGGTTTTTTCCAAAATTAACAGGTTCATCCAAAATTGGCATTTCAATCACTGTGTTACCTTCATAATTTGAATGTAACGTCTGGTCGTTATCTTCAGCGTTATCTTCTGCTGCTGCCAAGTCGACTAAGATATCTTCCGTTTCATCTACGTTGGCTAACATCGATTGAGCATCGTCTACTTCTGGAAGTCCTTCGTCTAATTCCGGAAAATATAAGTTTACTGATTCTGCTACCGTTTGCTGAATGTCTTGATCGGTCGTTGATCCTGAGTTCACTGGACTGGTATCGCTAACGTTTAGTTGTATTCTAGAAAGTGCGTCAGTGTTTTAATTTAACTTGCCCTTTTTATACACTATTTGGTAATCGTATTCTTCTAATTTAAGTCTCCACCGTAGAAGTTTAGAATTTGGTTCTTTGACTGAAAAAAGCCATTGTAAAGGTTTATGGTCCGAATAAATTTTGAATTTTCTTCCGTAGATATAGGGCCGAAAATATTTAGTTGCCCATACTATAGCAAGTAATTCCTTTTCTATCGCCGAATAATTGACTTCGCTATCACTTAACGTTCGACTCGCATAGGCTATAGGTAAATCAGCTCCGTTTTTATTTTGGCTAAGCACTGCTCCGATCGCAAAATTACTAGCATCTGTAGTTAAATTAAATTCTTTTTCAAAATCTGGATATTGTAACAAAGATTTATTAGATAATATATTCTTGCAAGTTTCAAAACAATTTATATAATTTGGATCGTCTATTTTGATTGTTGCACCTTTTTTTAAACAGTTTGTAAAAGGTTTAGTAATTCCAGCAAAATTTTTAATAAATTTTCTATAGTATCCCAATAGACCTAAAAATCACTTAATTTGTTTGGTGGTTTTTGGAATTGGGTAGTTTTTAATTGCTTTCACTTTATCTGGATTTGGTTTGACACCTTCTGCTGTTACTAGGTGACCTAAATACGCTACTTCTTTTCTAAGAAATTCGGTTTTGTCTAACTGAATTTTAAAATTTGCTTTCCTTAATCTGTCAAAAACTTCCCTAAGTCTTTGTATGTGTTCTTGGAGACTAGTCGAATAAATTATGACGTCATCTAAATATACTAGGCATGTTTCATTTTGAATTCCCCTTAAAACATTGTTCATAATTCTCTGAAATGTGGGAGGACTGTTTTTTAGACCAAAAGGCATTCTTAAGAATTCGTAATGTCCGGTTTCTGTTGAAAATGCTGTTTTTTCTACACTGTCTGGGTCCATTTCCACTTGGTGAAATTCTGAAGCTAAAGCTAAGTCCAATGTCGAGAAATATTGAGATCGTCCTAATTTGTCTAAAATATCTGTTATATTTGGTAAAGGAAATCTGTCATCAATTGTTTTTGAGTTTAGGCCTCTGAAGTCTATTACTAGTCGAAATTTTTGTTTACCGGAGGCGTCCTGCTTTTTGGGTACAATCCAAACTGGAGAGTTCCACGGGGATTGAGAAGGTTGAATAATTCCCTGATTCAGCATATCATCAATTTGTTTGTTAACTTCGTTTTTATAAATTTCTGGATATCTGTAGTTTTTAGAATATACGGGAATTTCGTCTGTGGTTCGAATTATATGTTTTATTTGATTAGTGAAGGTTAAGTTATTTCCGTCAACATGAAAAATATCTGCGTACTCTTTTAGTAATGGCAATTTTTTCTTCCGAATTCATGTGTTCTACTCTAATTTTTGACAAATCAAAAATATTTTTTCGACTTTTGTAATCAGTCATATTAAAATTAATTCTATTGTCCAATGTTTTTGGTTCATAAATATTGTAATCACTTAGGGGTTCTAATTTAAATCTTTCATTTATAGTCAATTTAATATTTCTTGTTGTGTTGTTAGTAATGGGACAAAGAGCTTCGCCGTTACGTACTGTTACTAAACATTGAGGAATTTCTAACCCATTTATTTGTTTATATGCTAACACTCCTTCACCGTTATTTATATTATTTACTGAAATTTTCATAATTTGACTGGTTCTAGCTTGTACTATGTAACTTGAAATTTGTTGTTTAACAGAGTCTGTTCTTTTTTGTGATACGTCTTCTTCCGTGTTAAAATAATGAATAGGAATCTTCTTACCACACAAGATTAGCTTATTATTTATAAAATCTAAGTTTATTCCTAAATCTTTAATGTTATCCAAACCTAACAATAGATCAAATTGTTTATGGAAGTCAAAAGGTAAAATTTCATTTCCTTTTAAATAACAAAGGTAGTTTACAACTAAAGTTTTCTCTTGAAACGCCATGTGCAGTGGTTACTTCAAAGGGTTCTTTAATTATACTTGTTTTAAAACATTCTAGGCCTAATGATTTTCTTATAAAAGATCGTGTACTCCTGTGTCCATTAATATTTTAAAGTTAGTATTCGGATCGTGATATAAAAGGTAAGTGATTGTTATCACTCCTCAGATTCATTATCGAAAATCGGTTCCTGAGTTGGTCATCTCTAAAAATTATTCTCTTCGGATTGTGAGATTAAGTGGTTATCTTCACAGTCTTCGTCAGTGTGGTTGTAGTCAAAACATTGTTCTTCCGAGTTCTCGTCTGTTACATCCTGGTCTGATAAGGAAATATTAGGTATTTGCCTCGTCAGTTCGTACATCGCGTGGTCATCGCTTTCTTGGTCAACCTGCTTGCCGGTCATCTGGTATAACTTATTTTGTCTAATCGCGGTGCCCGTTTGTCTAGTCGAAATGCTCATTGGCGTGGGTCGATAACTTTGATCTGCTTTTGAAGTATAATTAGTTACTTAAATGTTTTTGTGTCTGATTGTAAGGTTGTCTGTGTCCATAGTTAGAATTGGGTTGTGGTGGTTGATGCAATTGTTTGTAAGGGTTTTGTTGAGACTGATGGTTAGGTATTGGTTTACGGATTGGCATATATTGGTTTTTTGGTGGAATGTTGGAACGGTTTGTTTGGAATAATCCGTTTTTTTTAAACTGGAAATCGTTTGTAAGCATGTTAAGTGCCTCACCCAAAGTTGTGGGATTTTTCGTTCTCATAAGAGAACCTAATGGTTCCTGTAGCCCTCTTAATAAAACTCGTAAAGCTAATTTTTGGACGTACTCGCATAGTACCAAATGGTTGCCTACTTCTTTATTTACAAAATATGCTATTTGCAGGTTTAACAATTTTTGTATTCTGTCATAGAATTTAAATGGTGATTCATTGACTTCTTGTTTTAGTTCAGCCATTTCGAGATTTAATGTAAAGCAATCTCTTTTGTCTGAATAACAAGATAAAAGTGTTTTCCTTACATCTAACCAAGTATAACTATTAGAACTTACAACTAATTCTAAAGCAGATCCTTTTAACTTAGCTAAAATCGTTGACATCAAATATTCATTTTGAAAGTCTTCGGGATTACTAGCTACATAAAATTTAGCAACTATTTTGTCACAAATTGATATGAATCTACTTAACATTGTAGGTTCTCCAGAATATTCCGGAATCATATCTAGATATTCCTTCTTTAAAACAGGAGTTGCCATCGTAAAAATTTAATTTAATTATTATTTAAAGTTAAAATGTTATAAATAACTAAGGATAATGTATACAGATTCACAAAGGTTATTCTTCTTTGTATTACTTACAAAATCCAAAACTCTATGCTCATTGCGTGATGCACTGAACTTTTACACAATTTTTTTTTTTTCACTTCACTTTGGTTCGGATGTAGATGTTCACTCTACGGTTGCAAATATTCACTTTGCCGGTTGGTTGTGTTCAATTTAGTAATATGCACTTATTAAATTAAACGGTTGGTCTTTTGTTCGACACTTCGGTTAACAGTTGAAACTGAAGAAAAATTATATGCACTAATTTTCCGAAGTGTCCTACCGACTGCGCCAGTTATGGTATGGTTTCGGGACGCCGCTTTTTTAAAAACAACTTTTTAATAATTAAAATAAGACTTTAATATCCACTTAAAACTTATAATAATTATTCAAGTTCGTCTCATATGTATTGAGATGCGAACCCAGTGAGACCTCGATTCACACTGAGCTTCTGCTCTTTCTTCTCTAGGTACATGAAAATGCTTACTGTGATAAAAGCTAAATTGTCAGCATTAAATATAGCTAAGTCTCTAACACTAAATCTAACAAAGTTTACAATAATTGTCTATATAACTTATATATATATATATATATATATATATATATATATATATATATATATATATATATATATATATATATATATATATATATATATATATATATATATATATATATATATATATATGGTATTTGGTTAACCTTGGCCACCAAGGCAAAGACTACCCTTATACACACATACATATAATTCCCCACACACACACTACCAGATACTAAAATCATTTTTTTATAGTATCTAAGGAATGAATCACAAAATGGACAGTTCCTTCTTTTTTTCCTTTATGTCCATACTTTATACCAGTACCAAAATAAGTACTAATAAGGTTGAGGTACCAGCGTTGATGGTTTGCAGCTCGTTGACTGGTGCCTTACCCATTGACTACCAACCCTTACAGGCAACATTAGTATAATAACCACTGGTTCAATTAAATTGTGAGTTTGCAATTGGTCTGGAACTGATAAACAAGTTTTATCTGGGCATATTGGGTAAAGATTTTTTTACAAAAAATTACACACAAAATCAACTAAATTGAAGAAAAAATGACAAACTAAATAAAATTGACATCTAACTCTTCTAAATATGTATACATTTCAACACAGTATCCTATTTAAACATATATGCCTAAATATTTGTTTCTTAGCCTATTTAAACATGTTTAATTTTTTTTTTTAATATTCTTTACATTGAATTTCAAAAACGTAAGACATCACAACCACAGAAACATAACAACAAGATGAAATATTTTTTGTTGGCAAACTTGTATCAGTAATTTAAAATTATTACAAAAAAATATTCTTAAATCAACTGTTTGGCTTTATTTACACAAACCTGAGACATTTTCCAACATTAGGTCTTACTGTTGTTAGTGCAGGTGGCTCATTTCGTTTCATGTTCAACACTACCAAATCAGTTTAGTTTAGTTAATGTTTTTATAATAAAATTTGATCCTTTGTCTCTGCACCTCTATGATATCAAAAACAATTAAGTATTTATTCCAAATATAAATTCTTCCCTAAAGAATGGTGAAATTCTTCCATTCTAACCAATAGTGAAAGCAGGAACAAAATCAGCAAAACTGATTCTCATTTTTTTTTTTTTTTTTTTTTTTTAACGTCCGACTATTGTGCACACTTGGGCTAATGCAGACAATGGGATGATTTATAGCATATGAAAATACCAAGCCCTGGCCGGGAATCGAACCTGGGTCCTCGGGGTGAAAGCCCAGTACGCTATCAACTAGGCTACCGAGGCGGCTACTCTCAAAATATAAATGTACAGTTAAATAGTTAATTTAGCAATTTTCATTGTTGCCTTTCTGACTGTTGCTTATTGACATACAGGATCATCAAAAAAGAATGCCGGGATTTTAAGAAATTATTGAAGTGAAACTTCATATTAAAGGAATGATTCTTTCACTGTATGGTAACTGCTTAGCGTAAGCTGTATCTAAGGCATGTCAGTTGGTAGTATACACAGACTGGCTGATCACCCTAAGTGTCCTCTATTTGCTAAATGAAACTGATGACAATTATTTTATAAAAGTTTTGTTTACTCATAAGCAATATTTCATATAAATTACAATCATGTTGGGTCAATTGTTACAATTGTGAGATATGAAGATCAGGGAATAGCCTAACGTAGTCCACAAGTACGTTTTCAATTCTCCCAAAGTTAATGTGTGATGTGGGCTACTTCATGACCAAGTTATTGGACCTTTCATTTTCAGTGAAAGGATCATTACGGGCAAAACTTACCCAGAAATGTTTGAACTGTTTGTGTTCGCTCAAACTGAGAGACTGAACAATAGATTGAACTGCATGTCATTTTTACACAATATGAAGCTCTGCTTCACTACAATTTTAAAGTACGTAATAGACTGAAAACACGATTTAAACAACAGTTGGATTGGCAGGAAAACCCCACTTTATGGCCTACCAGACGTCCATACCTTGGTTTAGACTTTTTTATATGGATACACAAGAAACATTGTTTATGGAGAAAAATACCCACGATTTGGTTCAACTTTGGGAGCATATTTCTGCCACTAGCATATTTCTGCCACTATCTTGATTGTTGCTCCAGATATGATTTAATACAAAAGGTAAGAAGCTGACAACAGGTTAGACGTCTGCAGAGCAATAGAGCTCACATTAAAACTTACTAAGGTAAAAACTTTAATAATTTTCTACACATTTTAAAGAAAAAAACCATTAAATTACCTTTAATAGTTTTTAAATAGAAATTAAATCAAAATCTATTATTTTTTGATGACTCTGTACAGTAAGTTTAGACTAGGACCTATAACGTAAAAAATAGTACTTGAAAAGAGTTAAATGCCACCTTAAATGACGTAAGATTTAAATTTATAATTTATATACATACATAATACGTCCTTTATTTCTGAAACAATTTCAGTTCAATTGAATTAAACAAGCCAAATCAGAATTACATGATGCTGATAAGTCTCTCGGTAAACAGTAAAACACTTGTGCCATTACATTAGCAAACAATTTATTCAAATGTGATCTAATTAGAACAAGCAAACTGTAATGTGATGTAATTGTTACAATCCAATTTAACAAGTGTTGATATAAAACTTGTAACAAACACAGTACTTATGTATTATAGGTTTACATATTATATTACGCTGAGATTAATTTCTTCTTTAATTATTACTTCTTTACCCCTAACACATCAGAGTAATTACTGTTAAATATTTTTTTTTTAACGTCCAAATATTGTGCACACTTTTTTAAATAATTAGTTACTGCATAGTATAAATCATTATATTTATTTCCAATATCTAAATAGTAGGCCACATAACTGTGTTTTTAATAAATAAGCTTCTATTGTAATCTCTTATTTTATAGGTGTACTTATTAAATGTATTCATTATAAACATCATGGAGATATTGAAGGAAAAATATCCCCTGATATATGAATCAACTAAAATAAACTTCTAACCATAAAAAAGTTCTTTTATTCGTTTCTAGACATGTTCTGGAGATGAAATGAACATAAGTACACATTCATTATACTGAAAAAAACTAAATCATGGAGATGTGCTACTGTGTTTTGTTCAAACAAAATTGCAATGGTGTTTTCTAAAGCATGCAGACATGTTATAGATTTAGTGGTTTAAATTTCTAATCCATTAGCTCTGCTTACAGGAAGTAGGAGAAAGAAAACAACACTGTCCCAGACTACACAAATAGTATTTTTTATTTACTTCCTTCTTAAAAATGTAAAACTCAATCTCTCACCCTTCTTTACCTTTGTGAAATTCAAAAATAAATAAAGCATAGATGTGAGAAGTTACAAGTGATTTTTTTAAAACTAATTTTGGCAGTTTGTATGGGTTCCATTCAGTTTTAGAATACCTACTGAAAAACTCTTGTCATTCAAATTTATTTTACAATAGCCTGATTTTTATATATATATATATATATATATATATATATATATATATATATATATATATATAAATTATTTGGACCCTATGTAGTTAGACCTTTTATAAAAATAATTACAATAAATAAGACCATTTATTTAATGTTATTTATTACAAAATAAGCTCATAATAATGTTAGAGCTAATATTTTTTTATGCTCACTTGAAATGTGTAATTACACCTCATTTACATCTTCTGAACAAGCAGTGTAAAATTTATGACTTATTTAACACACTGATAATTTTCTAAGCTTATGATTGGTTCACTGAAATCGCATTTGCACTACTCAAATGATAAAATTTTCAGCTTTCTTTCTATAGTACAATCACCCAATAAGAATTAATCTGTCTATAGATATTATTGGCTAAAAGTTATTGTTTCAGTGATCTGACTCTTGTCATAATTCTAACAAATTTATCAGCTAAACAATGTAGTTTCCCCATATTTTCTGTGAAGACAAAATATACTAAGTGTACATATTTTTGTTAACTATTTTCTTTTTACATTTTTTTAAATTTATAGTTTTATAAGAACAATTTTAGTGCTGGATATCTTTGGTGGAAAGTAAGACAAATTTTGTATAAAAGTACAAGGAAAGGTCATCAAAAATAAACAAAACTATTCATGTAAATTAAAAAAAAAGTTTTCCTAAGGAACTCAGGACTTGGTGTGTCTTGATCACTCATTCAAAACTGTTATTAGAAAGGTTGATTTTAATTTACACAAAATTAATTAACAAAACAATTGTTTTAAGGCAGGCAATTAATTCAGGTGTAGTGTAAATAAATAATAATTTTACAAGAACTTCCAAACATCTCTAAACATGGTAATTCTTATATATTTAGTACACAGTAGTTTACTTTTGGATTTCCATAAACATGGAAACTTTGTTATTACTGTATAAAATCTTACACAATTTTAATAATGCCTTAAGTAAACACAAATATTTATTTGTTTAAAAACGAATAAAAAGAGGACAATCTAATCAAGCGGACAAAAAAACAAATAACAATGTACCTTCAATGAAGATAGTATAACACATTTATTTACTGATTATACTTTTGAGCATATACCTCATCTTTCTATACTGAGCACTACATGGTTAAAAAAAAGCAGTAACAGTAGTTATGAAGGAAAAAGTTTATCTAACATTTAATAACAATCAAATATAAAGCACTATAGAATTCATAATTTCAAACATAATTAATAAAACAAAAATTTGTGTGCATAAGGATGAAACATTTCTTTAAAAAATATTTTGACAAAAATAAAAGTTACAAATAAAATACATTTAAATATTTTAACACATAGGTCAGAATTACTACACTCTTTATTAATCCCAACAATTACCCATAAGTATACATCTGAAACAACTATTGGAAATTAATTAATGACCTACTGTTAAAACAGGTCTCATATAAGAAATCTGACAAAATATATTTTTACTTATTCTTCAATAAAACATTTACACCATAAGGCTTACCTACTACTTAATAGGAAATCTAGGAAAATCATCAGCTACTTTCAATGACTAACTTGTTTAACAATTTATTTTGTTCGATAATTAGTTGTAATTAATTTAATTGCCTAGTAAAAAATTAATAAATATAAATGTAATAAAATCTTTGTTACGACTGACATAATACATAATAATGTAAACACAAGAAATTAAATTTATAATACAAAATCCTTAATATTTTATTTTACTGTTATATAGCAAGTACACTATTTTTTTTATTCCTACA
Source organism: Callitettix versicolor (assembly GCA_022606455.1). Classification (NCBI taxonomy): domain Eukaryota; kingdom Metazoa; phylum Arthropoda; class Insecta; order Hemiptera; family Cercopidae; genus Callitettix; species Callitettix versicolor. The sequence goes on from CM040182.1 coordinate 52,297,937, forward strand.
GAAAAAAAATATAAAAATTCCCAAGCAAAATAAACAAAATCAGAATATATGTAATTTTTTTTTAAGGAGGAGAATGTTTTTTTTATTGTTATTATTACTGAACTTGCAGATAATAATTCAAAAGTTGGTATGCCAATTGATAGTTCATTGCAACTCAGACGTGTAGTGCATGAGTTTGCAGGTTTGAATTCAGTTGCCTTGTGAAACAACAGCATAAGATTCGAATACAAATTCTTAGAAATACATACTTTGTTATTTAAACATGTTTCAAGGACAATGTCACCATCTTCAGTGAATATATCTGCTAACAAATATTTGATGTCATAAAACGTGATCTTTTTATATTTGATGATCATTTAACTTGGCAAGCCATCAAATTTTAAAAAAAACTTATTTTGATGAATCAACTACAATATGTTTTTAAAAAATCATCCAAAATTGATCATAAAACTGTTACTAGAATATAAGAAGACAATGAATTAAGCCTTGAACAAAAAATTAATTAATTAATGAAAAGAGAAATTAATGCTTCGTTTTTTAATAATAAAAAAAAACAAACAGATTCTTGACATCACCAATATTATCAAAACATTTCATACTCAGGGAGGATTATATACTAAGAACTCATACTCATCACATCAAAAGTAATCAGTAGACTAAGGTGACTATTTTCCTCTCAGCCTCTACAACAGAACACTGGTTAGTTCACCCGAGGAAGAGGGTAATTGTAGAAGTTGAGAACTTATGGAGAAAAGTCATAAGTGCAGTTATAAATCTAGCACAACTTAGGTACCAAGTTAATTTATTATTTATATCAACAAATATGTTGAACAGTAAAACAACATGATAAATACGGACATCAGCATGACCAATCATATCAATAATTTTTAATTGAAAATTGCCTATATGTTTTCCTATATACAATAATGAAAACATTTCTTAATGGGCTAAAAAAATGATGCTGTGATTTTTTTATCAAATTTTCCTAAGCTAGCAACGTTATCACCAAATGTTTATTACTAAATAACAGCTTTATTCACAAAAAGGTTTACGTTTAATAACCACATTTTATTAAAAGTATATAAATCCTATGGTAGACTATAAAATTTACATTAAAACACATTCATTAAATACACAACACTTTCCTAAAACATAGTTGTTTAAAAACAGCCAAAATGTATTTTTAACAATTTCATAACTAAGGTGGATATATTTATGTCTGTTATTTATGTCGGACTCATTTCTTTCGTATTAATCAATGTTCTGTTTTAAAAACAAAAACTATCTAAACAAACCTGACACGATTTTGTGTGGAATATGAATTTATATATTATTTACACAGTTGAGCAGTTAAAATTGTTTTTTTTTTTGTTTTTTTTTTTTTGGTGTTTAACGTCCGACTATTGTGCACACTTGGGCTAATGCAGACAATGGGATGATGTATAGCGTATGAAAATGCCAAGCCCTCGCCGGGAATCGAACCTGGGTCCTCGGGGTGAAAGCCTAGTACGCTATCCACTAGACCACTGAGGCGGCTTAGTTAAAATTATGTATTATTTGAAATAAAACTATTATTAAATACAACCAAGCAACTTTTGTAGATCCTATATTATACCATCCTACAATTATTGATTTAGAAAAAATTGCTTCAGCATCATTTTTTGAGTTCATCAAAAAATATTATTAATGTTACATTTGGGAAATTTATATTTTTAATAAATAAAAATTCATAGATATTGCTGTTAATGATAACATTTATTAGTACCCAAAACTTTAAATTATTTTAAAACAAAAATTTAATTGTACAGCACTTTCATAGCATTAAGCTAGAAATAACGTAATCTTGATAGCCTACCTTACTTTTTCACGTCTAATTTAACAATCATTGTATTTTACCTTACTGTATTCTAAAATGTTTTAATATTTAGTTTTAGCTAGCTTATTGCATTTAGAAAAAAAAGTTATAAGCTTTTTAAATAATTATTACTTATATATTTATTGCTAGTTTAGGTTGAGGCATACAAAGTAGTTTTTCCAAGATTAAAAAAAGTAGGCTAAAAACGGGACAAAATTAAATAAAATGAAGGTAAATATGGAGTGTAGGATGTTTTCGATTTATTGTAATTATTTTTGCTAAAACGCTTTATATTATGCCCGAAAGCAATAATCCAAAAAATAAGGACTGAAAGCACAGGAAGTACGATAAAAATCAAAAATAAAAGTGACCAATATAACCTCAAACTGCTACCATGATAAAGTAGTTAACATGTTTTTGCAGATGTTCAATCGCTAAAAAGAAAAAACCTTTATTTTATTATTATTTTTTAAAACCTCAATGACCTAATTGATACGGTTTTTGGTTGGGAATCTAACATAATTGTTGGGTGATAAAAAGCCTTTATTTAGGAAAAAAATACTCAAATGACGTGACATGGTTGTTGGATGAAAAAACTAATTAATTAAACTGCTTAAAGGTTACTTGTTTTTGATCGCTAAAACGATAAAATACCTTAAAAAAAATACTCGACCTAATTGACATGGTTGATGAGTAGTGAAACTAACAAATCCTAACCTAAAGACATAAAAAAAGATAAATTGCAAAGTTCACAACTAACAGAGGTCGTTTTAACAGTAATTGCTGTCAGAATGTTAAATGCACATGGGCAGTAAGTACATATAGTTAATTATAACATGCATGACCAGTAAATCTATGTATAAATTTTATTATGTTCAATGCAATATAAACAGCAATGATGTCACAATATAGTTCCATAAAAAATGGTTTAAAATTGTATGTAATCTTTAAAAAAATATTTTCCACGGGTGAATATATGTTAACAGGATAATAAGGTAAAAAATTTTAAAAAATATTCGAAAATCACTATTTGGAAAAAATAACCTACACTATATAAATACCAAAAAGGGTCTTCTGGTCACTTTACACAATCTGACCACATTATTTTATTAAATATTATTAAAGTGAATAACAAAAATTAAATATGATGGATTTCTGGTAAATAAAATAATTCTACTTTGGGACAGTAAAAGATGTTTACATAACTTTATTACGAGATTATTACTAGCCTAGTCTACATTATCAAGAGATTATTTAATATTAACATACAGTTTCTTTTTTTAAACTGTTAAGCGTATGCATACAATTTAAATTTAGATAAACACCTAAATTTACATTATAGAATAGATTTGATTTTTTTTTCATTATTATTTTGATACAAAAAGTTTTAATTTTTTAAAATAATTTGGTTAAATAATTTTTTTCCTTTTTTTGATAATTTTTTTTATCTTTTAGATAATTTTTTAAAAATGGTTTTATGCTAGAAAAAAACATTTTAGTTAAATCCACTTTTGTAAAAAGAATGAGCGTTGATAATAAATTATTTATCCTACAATAAAACAGAAATTTATTACCTTCATTATCAACATGAGGCTCAATAGCAATGAGTTAGGAAACGAGGCCTAACCTATAAGTTTATTAAAATTGAATTATTTGCGCTCTCAATCAAATTGTTACATAAACGACAGGTTTGTAATTTTTTTGAGATGATATATATAAGGAAAACAATAAATGCAAAAACTGTATTGTACGTTAAGTTGTATGCAAGAAGACATAGCCTTACATTTTGCTCACCTTGATATGGTTTGTATAGCGAATATTCTCGTTTGAAATAATCTTTGGTATTCCATTCTGCCTTAATCTGTAGCGATGTAATTAAAATAAACAGTGCGGTAAGTTGATTATAACAATTAGTACAAATTCTAAACATTATTGAGAAAAATTTAATTAATGTTTACAAAGGTTACAAAGTTAAGATGACTTCTCGCGTTTTTCTTTCATAGATAAAACACGTAACTGACGTAACCAAACTCAAAACACAACACGATTAAAAAAAAAAATTGCGTTACAGCAAAACCACAGAATAAGTTTTATTTGAATTTCAACCCCATCTCACTGAATCATCCAAAATCCATTATTCCGACGCTGAACGTGAGGATTTTTCACGAAGGCCACGAGTTACTTCAAGTTTTTTAAAACGAATTGTGGCTTACTGCTATTGAGATTAATGTTGAGAGGGTTGTACATTATATTCCTATCACATAACATGTATAAATAAAAGACCAAATAAATCATAACATTCTGTATTTATTAGAAAGTTATAAATTTGATTTTACTGTATTTGGTTTTGACTCAACTGGCCTAGTTAGATCTCAACAGTAGGCTTTGCTCAATCATTTTATTTTTTTAAATTTGATGATAGAAGAGAAGAAATAATGATAATTTTGTTTAAACAAAGCAATTTCATTTATAATCTAGAAATAATGTAACTGTAGACACAGAAAATGTTTATATTGATATAAACATTTTCGAATGAAACTAAAAATGAAACAGTAGGTGAGTTATAACATATATAATCTAACAAATTGCATCTACTTTAAATTTAGGGTGTTAATAAATCTGTATTATCTTTATATAGATAATTTTTAATGTCATCTTTCAATTTCTCAATAGTAGTATTATAATACAGTAGATCTATTATATATCTTTATAGTACAATAAATTTGCGTTTTATAATCTTCGTGTGCGTTTAATAATCTTTTTGTACATTTTCTACAATAGTTCATCCACTTAGAAAACGGCTTGCGCGAGAATTTCTCGCGCATGTATTAGAATTCTCTTTCAGTTTTCATCCAAGGGTCCAGTGACTAAGAGTCTGCCAGTTTAAGTTTAAGAACTGTTACTACTCAGCGATAGTGAAGGAAAAGGAGAGAATGTGGTGAGAGAGTGAGGACTCGACCTCTCACTTGCATGTTTTTTCTTTCTGTCCCACTGGTGTTCTGGTGTTCTAAGAAGGCCGTTGTATATAGTCCAGGCACTTAGTAAACAGCCTGCGAGAAATTTTTTTTCGCATACCTACATTTCTCCTGAATTCCTCTCAAACTCCCTCCAACATTCCATCCAATGACACAGAATCGGCCAATCTGAGTCTACAAACTATTACTACTTAGTGATTGTGAAGAAAAACGAGGAAGATGTGGCGAGAGTCTGGAGATTAGATCTCACTTTCGCACATTTTAATACACACACACACACACACACACACACACACACACACACACACACATATATATATATATATATATATATATATTTGTATTTATTTATTTATTTAAATATATATATACTATATTAAATATATAGTATATATTTATTTTAATATATATATTGCATATGTTTATTTAAATTTATAGTAAATAAAAATACAGGTCATATCTATACTTACAAAACTGTATATGAAAAAATTTAAATTTGAAAATTTGGGAGGGGAATTCCAAATAAGTACTGTAATGAGAATGCATATTCTAACAAAGTAGTAAACACAGATTATAGAACAAGAACAATGGTTCAACAGTAGTTCATATAGTACTGTCTTAGTGTCATAAGAAAAAATTAATGAAAACAGCAGAACAGCTGATTTTGTGATTGGATTTTGGAACAATTGTGAAAAGTGATATAAGCGTAAGATGAACTTTTCAGTAACTATTGTTTTTAGTTGCAATAACTAGTAAAACTAATAACAATTGAAACGAAGTTAATATTTAGATAAAATGATTTCACCAAAAAATGTGATTTACTGTCAACATGTTTTACATTAAGCAATACTAAAATTAACATAATGGTGTAATGTTTTTTTTTTCATTGTCATATGTTGATCGTAACATTTGTAGCTAGCTAGGTAAATAATCTGAATATATGACAATTACAATGTCTCAGATCCAGTATACTGATGAACTTATTAGGGAGTACTTACTTTTTAGAGGATTTAGTGGAACATTAAAATCATTTGATGCTGAATTGAAAAGTGACCGAGAAAAGGGTTTCAGGGTGAGTAGAAATTTTGTTTATTTTAGACTTAAACCATGTTGAGAGGTGCAATATAGGTTTGTATTCTCACTGTTAAAGTCTTTTAGGTTAGATTAATTAATGTTTGATTTAAATACAAAGAGTATTTATTTGGGTAACACACAAGGAGACTATGATTGTGGGAATTTAGCCCTATTTTCCGCTTATAAAAGAACTTTTTTTGTTTCTGTTCAAAACAGTAAAATGGTTTTTTATTTACTTAAATGTATTACTATAGATAATCATGACTATGGAAAATATATTTGTAATTTTGGTATATCCCACTTTTTGGGACTTGCAAAAGTTGTGATTTTAATGAATTTCTTTTATTTTTATGTACTACATCATTTTGTTAAGAGATATTAATCCACACAAGATTTAATTCATTATTATAATTGTATGATTAATTATGATTTTTAACTATTTATTACTGAACTGTATTCTGACATCATTGACATTTAACAGCATGCTAAATTTGCAATACTATGTTACTACGCGAAAGTCACAAATCAAGGTACTGCTAATGTGCAGTAACACTTTATAATAAATCATTATCTGAACAGAAACATCATTAGAAAATGGCTACCTTTAAGTTTTTGATAATGGTGTTCATAATGACAAGTTCATTAAGGTTTGTGAACTTTGTGATTTGCCTCTTTTTGTCAGTTTAGGTTGGAATTACAGTAATTTTGTTAGTTTTCTTATAAATCACAGTATTTTTTAAAGAATACTGTGTAACATGTTTTACACAATACTAGTTATATACCCAACAACTGAGTTAAAACACCCAACAGCCAAATCGAGTTAAGTTAAAACCCCCAATAGCTGAATAGTACGGGTTGTGAAATTCTTTTCTTAAAACAAACAAAATTATATTTTTTTCATTATTAAATTAATTTATCATTTTCATGATTAAATACGTGTTTCCCACTTTCATACGGTAGTCATTTAGAGATTGTTTGTCACTTTTATTTACTTTTTTTGTAATTTCCCATTGTCTCTGCATTTCTACATTTTGGATTATTAATATTTGGCAGAAAATAAAGCGTGTTAGTGCAAAAATTGCCGAAATTGCCAAAAGTCCTGAAAACTCAGTTTTACCATAATTTTTTTAATGAAAATAATATTTTTTTCCTAACTAAAATAAATTTTACTGATAAGCATCATTAATTGAATAGATTTTTGGAGATTTTGCTACCAGAGAATATGCAGTGTAGGTTATTTTTAAATTTGTATTAAGTTTTTTGTTAAGGTGCTTTATTACATAACCAAAAGCAATTATTCAAAATATAAAAGTACAAAAAGTACGATAATAATTGAAAAGAAAAGTGAATTGCTCAAAATTGATCTTGCGCAAAAATAGGTAACATGTTTTTGATCATTAAAACAATAAAAACCCTTTATTAAAAAAAAAAAAATGTATACTGAATGACCTAACTGATGAGTTTGTTAGCTGAAGAACTTAACTGACATGGTTATTGGGTGAAAAACTTATTTAAATAATGGGATGCCATTTTAATGTTTTCACTAGAAGAATAAACAAAGTAATATGTGTTACGTAATCTGTATTAGATTGTGATAACACGCATGAGCAGTAAGTCGGTATAGTAAATGATAGCATGCATGAACAGTAAATCAGAGTAGGAAATCTAGTATGTTTTATACAGTGGACACAGCAATGATTTCATGATATAGTTAATTGAAAAATATCCTAAAATCATAAGTAATATTAAAAAAACATTAATTAGTGGGTGCGTGTTAATTGGATTAATAACATTAATTATTGACATTAGTTAGATTAATGTTAACATTAATTAATTATTAACATTAACTAGCAAGTGAATATGTGTTAATTTGAATAATAAGGTATGTACTAAGAAAACTTACTAAAAAATTTATAAAAAAAACCTACACTGCATACTGGTTTTAATACTGGATAATATAGGTTGAATCGTATTTGTTTAGGATGAAACCAATATTTTTTTAAATACATAGTTTTAGTGACTTTACTGCACTTATGTTATACACAATTCATATTTCTCTCAAAGTTTAGTTTTGTAATGATGGTATTTAAAACTTTTTTTAAAAAAAAACATGCTACGCTAAAATCAATGCATTAATGACTGATGAAAACAAGAAATGATTTTTCTGTACTTTCAAATGATGTACGTAACTTACGATTTTTATAATTCTTTTATTACATACTTTATTATTGGATTAAATGATTTTCACGTGTGGAAGATTAAATTTCTTATGATAAGTTAGAATGTCATACAATTTTTAACAGAACTATATTTTGATGTCTTTGCTGTTTACATTGTATGGAGCATGGCTTGATGTACTTCACCAAGTGTGATGTCAGTACTATTTGTCACCCAGTTATACCGGTAGTGTTCAAGCACAAGTTGTTAATTTTTTGTTTATGCGATAGTGTTCTTCATTGTTATTTAAATACAAATATGATAATCATAACCAAAGAATTCACCATTTTTTACAAAGTAGTGGCTGCTCTATATCCGCAACACAAAACATTCAGTACTAAAGTTAGTTGCTTTCACGGAATACTATTAATAAATCCAACAACTGAGTTAAATTAGGATATTAAAAACTGAGTCGAGTTAGATATACACCCAACAATCGAGTCAAGTTAGTTTTTAATTTTTGTTCTGGAAGATTATATTCTTTTGATTATTAATAACACATATTTAATTTAATAATTTTCACGGTGAAACACATGTTACCTACTTTTGCAAGGTAGTGATTAAACACCGAATAACTAAGTTGAGTTCGGAAAACATCCCAACAACCTAGTTGCTACTTTCTTAGAAGTTTATATCCTTTTCATTATTAATAACACGCATTTAATTAATCATTTTTTTGTGACAAAAAACATATTACATACTTTTATTGGTAGCAGTTTTGAGGTTATGCAGGTAACTTTTAGTTTCTATTTTTTGAATTTCTTCTTGTTTCTGCACTTTTATATCTTGTATTATTACTTTTTAGGGCATGAAATAAGCATTTTGGAAAAAAATGTGAAAATTGACAAATCACCCCAAAAGTGTAGATTTACCAAAAAAATATTTTTATATTAAACATTGCAATCTATTCCTCAGATTATATGTAATCTCATATTTATTTGTTGCATTGTTTCACTGATTATGTATGTGTGTGTGTGTGTGTGCACGCGCGCGCGCGTGTGTGTGCGTGCGTGCGTGTGGCTTAAAATTTCATAGAATATTGATATTGGCATTCGAAAAAGTCTATAAACTTCATATTTTTTAGCTGATTTCTTAGTTCCACAAATGCTCTTCATGGAGCTTCCTCACTAATAATTAAATGCACACACACATTTTGTTTTTGTACTTATCTTTTATTTATAATGAGTAGGCTATAAAATAGGTTCATATGCAGTTTTCTTCGTGTGGCTAAGACACCGGTCAGTTTGCTGTGTCTGAATGCAGTGGAACAGGTTGTAGTTTTGATACTTGTAGTTACTGAGATAAGCTTTATTCTATATGTTAACATCTATACTTTGTCCTCATTAGTCTAACCTGCAAAAAGTATAGATTTTAAGAAAAAAGTTTTGTGACCCATTATGGTATACACTCACTAACAATTTAATCTGGGTTAAAACATACAGACTATATTGGATGTGTAACGGCACCCATTTATACGTTTATATCCACTGTGTTTAAAAAGGGCCTAAACAAATTTAACATTGTTAGTTCTAGGTCGTAATATAATGTTTAAAAAAATTTCCTCATAAGCCAAACCTGATTAACTAGTTATGTAATGAGTAGGCTGCTCGTAACTCAGTTGGTAAAATAGTGGGCAATTAACTAGAACTTCAGATTCACTTCAGATAGAATTTGTAGTTTCACTTCAATTTACTACCATTATTTACGTTGATCCCCAGTTTGTTAGTCCAACTGGCATAATGTAAAGACATTAAAAAACAAAAATAAAACAAAAAAGAAATCTTAAGTAGTAACTGAAAATATAGAAATATATATATATCCTTCTCAAAAAATTTTTTTAATACACTTTAGAAACATGGCTATAGGTTGCTATTAAATCTAAAATCTTTTCAGGTTTAATCTGAGCCAGATGTAAACAAATGCAGAAGTCTGTACTTCAGTATAATTTAATATTGACAATATTGACAATGGAATGAAATTACAATTATTTAATACATTATTATATTAACAATATATGAAATTGAGAATTGATGATGCTTTGTAAAAGTTTGCTGTGATATTGTACTTCTTTTGTTCAAAAGTACAGTTAAGTTGCTATTCAAAATAAGCACACTGCCTGATTTAGTGTATGTGCCTGCTTTCTTAATGCACTTATTTAATAATTTAAGAAAATACACTAATCTAAAAGATGCCTATTCCCTTTCATTATATTATTTTGGTCTCAAACTAGTATATTTACTTGAAGTAGTAAATACCCTGGGCTGCAACTGTCACACAATGCAAATTTTACTCCCTTTCTTCTTAATATTTCACTCATTTTTTTATTGTTTTGGTTAAACTGCAACATAGTTCACTCACAATTTTTTTCATGGTTTTGCAGAATCTGAGTATTTTCTAAGCAACTCTCACTTTTTCTTCTCAAGGAGGGATTATAGTTATTTCAGATATGTAGCATACTTGGTACTTCTAGATTTTGACTTTCCAGGTTTGAGTTCTCCTGGTTATTCATATAGGCATTAAGTTTCAACATCAGTATCAGGGTCAGCACGTGCGCTGACCCAACTCACACCAGTTTTTATAAATATGTATTAATATAGTGAACCTTTAGTTGACAGGGTTTGCTTAGCATTAGACCTTTAGTTGACAGAAACATTAGCTTGCTTCAAAATTGTTTTTTTTCAAATCTTCTATAGTAGATGAGTGAGAGTAATAGTCTAAGCACTACAGCTACTATGTGGTCACTATGTGGTCATAAATCCATCAGCTGCTTCTGTAGCAATGTAAAATTTAGTTTAAATGCAAGTTCAAATATTTATTTTTTCTAAGTTATGTTTTTCCTTTCAATACACAGAATTCAGTCCTGTGTAATGTCATAAAAATTTTAATGTTATGACATTAAAGGAATGAGGCATGTTTTAAATAAGTGAAGAATATTTAAAGGTCGTGAAATTGGTTAGATCGTTGAACGAGCGAAGCGAGATATCTGTTTCAACTTGACTGTTTGGTTTGTTTTTGTTTGTTACAAGTTTTGAGCAAATGCGTTCACTGATTGTTTTGAAATTTGGTACACAAATACCGTGTATAATGCATAAATGATACATGTATAAGATTTTTTCTCATTCACTTCCATTACAAGGTGGCGGCCTCTAATTTGCAATAAGTGTATGAAGTTTTATCCAAACACATTGACTGATTGTTTTGAAATTAGATTGAAGGTACCTTGAATAAAGCTAATGCAGCTTTGGCCAAATGCATTAAATGATTGTTTTGAAATTTGTTACAAATGTAATTCTGTAAAAAACTCAAAAGATGTAAGACTTTTTCCTATTCACTTGCATTTCAAGATTTACAGTAATGAGAGTATACAGTTTTAGCCAGACGCATTCGCCGATTGTTTTCAAATTTGGTACTAAGGTATCTTGTATAAAGTCCAAATGATGTATCTGCTAAATTTTTTCCTATTTTCTTCCATTTGAAAATGTTGGCCTCTGATTTAACATTGACGAGTGTATGCAGTTTTAATCAAACTCATTGGCCAATTGTTTTGAAATTTGGTACAAAGGTATGTTCTATAAAGCCTGAAAGACTTATGTGTATGATTTTTTCCTATTCATTTCCATTTCAAGATGTCAGGCTCTAATTAAACATTGAGAGTATATTTGCCGGTTATTTCCTGTAATACTAGATGAATAGCAAGATCTATCATAATTTTGACCACTTCATGGAGAAATACATAAAATTTCCAATAAATTTAGTTCAATAACATTTTTCTTAAATACGACAGGTATCGGTTAAATTGGCAGAAAACATTACAAGCACTAGTGGAGCGCTCTGTGTATTAATTAAGAATATACTGCAAGGTCTACTGTTTGTTGACTACTAGTATTTGTTACATTCTGTTTAGAATAAAAATATAATTTCATGGAGGGCCTGATCCCACTGGCGCTTGTGGCTAATGCAACTACATTTGAAGCTTAAAAACTGTTATGTTCCAAAAGTTAAAAACAAGTTATTAACAACAATCAGATGTAATAAGAAACTACCAAAAATCAAAAAGTTAGATTAATACAAAAAAAAAGACTGATTGAAGACCTTGTTTCACCTTCAAGCTTGAAATGTATTAATGCATAAATAATATTACTGCACCCTAAAAACTCTAAAAAAATGTCATAAAGGATGTAAAAACCAACATTTCTGTTAATTATTTGTCAATAATAGAGCATGCATTCTACTAAAGGTATATTAATGTTATTACCAAACAATGTTTAATATTTTAGAATTTAAATTGATAAATATATAGTCTTGAGATAGAACTAACCCGTCTAATATGGTTTTATAATTTTAGGTTGATAAAATAGTGGACCAATTCATGCAGTACATATATGTTTATGATCTAGTATCGCTAAAAGAATTATGGGCTCATTTAGACCAAAAGATGTTTACAAAATTGGAAAACGATTGCACTCCAGGTAAATATTGTATTTATTAAAGCCTGTATGAGTGTATACGCACACATGCATGCATGTGATTGTGCTTTGAGTAGGTGAATGAGAGTAGTATGAGCTAGAGGTATGGTGGAATCGCTAAGCCCATCAGCTGTGTGCGTGCGTGCATGCGTGTGTGTGTGTGTATATATATATATATATATATATATATATAAAACTGATATTGTCTATAACTAATACAATGTCATATGTCAGTTATGGTCTACATATTATGTTTACACGTACTGCTTGATGAGTACGAAAAGAAAACGTCAGGCAGTATTGGGCAGTCAGATAACACTGGCTAATTCTGCACACACCTAACTCTGAAGTATCAGTTGAGAGTTGAAAATAGTATGTATGTGCAAGCTTATTGAAGGTTATTAAAAAATATTCCTTATATATATTAAGACATATTATTATTCAGCATATATGTTTCAGCTGTGCGCAAATTAGAAAATTCTCTTCTGAAACTGTATTTGGTTAACGCAGTAGTAAACAACAAGTCTGATAAGGTAACAGAGTTTTTTCAAAAACTTACTCCCGAACTTCAAGGTCAGGCTGAATGGAAAGACTGGTTTAGTAAGTATTGATTGTAGATGTTTTTTTTGTGTTTTCAGGGGTTTAAAAAAATTATACGTTAATGTTATTAAATAGTATTCAGTAATATAGAGCAAATATTGAAAATATACAGTGTGTTAGTGAAGTATGGAACAACCTTTTTATCTTTTGAATAGGAACACACATAAATTTAATTTTTAATATACGGTTGTACAACGGTTTTTCCCATGTTTTGGTGTTTAATTTTTTTCAATATGAGGATACATACTGCCTGTAGAGGATGTTTAAAAATTTTCTCATAGAAGTTTATGTTGAATGGTAAATCATTTTAAAACCCATTTTTTTCTGAATAAGGAGCTAGAGACATCATCTCAAAAGGACCACCTATCAAAAATGGTGACTGATCAGAGTTTCAAAAAAAATTGTATTTGAATATCAGGACTTCTTCATTTTAGCCTTAAGTGCTATACAAACTGGTTATGAAGTTATATTTGATAACTGGAAAGTGTTATGAACTGCAAAAGGGTCATAAAATGCGTTTAAATAAGATACTAACTCTACTAGTAACATACGAGAAAATGTCTGCTAAGAAAGGTTAAATGTTTACCTAACTAGTGTGGAAAACTCCATCCAAAATAAGTGTCCATTCTTTTTCTAAGAAAAAGTGGGTACTACTTTTTCAGGAACATTTGACTGTAATTTTCTTTTGAAAGGTCATGCAAGCCATTTATTAACAAATGCTTATCATAAATACCTTTATTACATTCAATTAAAAACATCCATTCAAAACTTATGTATGATGTATAGCATACATAAGTTTTAAAAAATAATAATAAAAAAATAATACGTACGTTCATTAAAAACTTATTTAAAAAAATGTTTCATCTAAACATCAGTTAGTATTGTTTTTGCAGATAATACTTAGTTTTAACATATAGCCTGCACAATTTTATCTGACTCAAGGATGATGGGTATATTTTATCATTGGACAATAATAACTCCTTATTGCGTTCAATTTAAAATGTGCACCTTTTAATTACTGATTAGTCAGATTTACAGACGAGGTAACAAATTTAAAAGTTTATACATTTTATGTAATAATATTGGACAATTCAGATGTACAATTAAATTTTGAATATTGATATTTTGTTTCATTGAATAAATATTATTTCTAAAAATAATTTTAATATGTTAATAAGTCATTAAACATGACATTTTAATACACCATTACATATTCATTCTGTTTAAAAAAATTTTTGTTTATTGATCAGGAAAACCTTCCAGTGACAGAATTTTAGAAGACAATCTAAATTCAGTTTTTATTTAGAATATTTTTTATGTCTTATAGTTTGTTGCAGTTTTATCATAAAGTAAGTGCTTTGTATAAATGTGACTGAAACTGAGGCTGGGTGCTATTGGTGCTTGTCCCATAGCACGTTAGTATACATGTCTAAATGTAACATATTAACTCCATGTTAACGCATGGATTTCTGATGGAACGCGGGGACCCACCTGAATGCGAATTCTGTAGGGAAACCATCACAATTAAACATATACTGCTCGATTGTGATGGTTTTCAAAATGTGCGTGTTATGTGTGGTCTGAGCAACTGTTTGCAGACGATGTTGGGAGATAGTGCCTCGGCCGTTGACCGGGTTCTAGAATTCCTTCATCGTCTGAATGTTCTAAATAAAATTTAATTTATATAGTTGTTATTTCTTGTGTTATATTATTTATTTATTTTATCTATATAAATTTATTTCTGTTATGTTTTTATATACCTTTACGAATTGTTATTAAATCTTATTCATTATTAATTGTTATTTAGTTCTTAAGTATTTATTATTAATATAGTTATACCTGCTACTTAAATTTTGTTAAATTTATTTTTACAAATATAGTTTGTTGTAGTTTTATTTATATATGTAAGTAAATTTTGTTAATTCCTTTTTTTTATATATATTTTTATTTAGTATGACAGCGATAATAACCTTAACGGTTTTTCGCCGAAAAAAAAAAAATGTAACATATTAATACACTATACATATATTTATACTGATGTATTATTGCTGTAATACATCTGTTGATATCAGTCTTTTATAAGGATTCGCGATAATAGCCTCAGTGTGATTTTTGCATTAAAACCAAACAAAAATTTTATAAGTATTCTATAGCTTCTTTGTATTTATGCATACATTTATACATTAGTCGTTCAATCCAAAAATGGGTTTTGGTCTTATTGCATGTTTTTTGGATGTGGAAAAAATCGTCAGTGGGGTTTTACTTATCACTTTTGCTTCACATTTTCTCCTGGTAATAGACTTTTTTGAAACTCCTGTTTCTGCACAAACTTTCAATTATCTTTTTTGTATTAGTATTAAAAAATCAATTTTCTGCTTCAGTCATAACATTAGCTATAATTTTATATGACTGACTATGTAGAAATTTACTTCCTGTAATTTTTGACATTGTATAACACAAATAAAAGTTTCATTTAAAAGTAAATGTTTTGCTGTAAAATTTTTGAGTACAATGTGTATTTACATACAAGGCACACACCATCACTAAATAAATTAACGTAAGTTATACAATTTTTTTTTAATTTCTAAAATGTTATAAGGTTTATAGAAATTTATCACAACTACAAAATAATTATCGTAATAAAAAACTTACTTTAAGAAAGATTATTATACATAATTAAATATTTAAAGTTTGACGATCATAACTACACATTTACTCTCATAGAAGTCAAAATACAAACTATTTAACTTTCATTGTTACCCTTATTTTAACTTTGTATTTGTTATTGTAAGCAACGAGAAAAATACAGACCGCACTAAACTTTGTCAGTAGGAAAAACAGCAATGTGTGATAGAATTATTACACAAATACAGGTGTGATAAAACCAGACAGTACGGAGAAGGCTAGACAAAAGGGGTTTGACTGAACTTCAAAGGTAGGGGTAACTTCATGAGTCAGATGAAATTGCGCCAGCTGTACCAAAGCAGATATCAGTGTTTGGAACTTTGACAAGTCACCATTTTTCATAAATGATGTACTATTCAACAAAGGTTTCCATTAGAAGTTTGTGTGACGTCTTCCACAGGCTGTCCCCGCATGTTTTTTTTTTGTCACATTAAACACCAAAATATTGGTAAAAGTGTTGTATACCAACTATATACTACATTTTAATTTTTTTGTCTTTACCCATTCAAAAGGTAAAAAGGTGGTTTCCATACTTGTTTTTTAACACACGTTTTTAAGGCACTGTGTACAATACTTGTAATGCTGATTTCACAGTCTGAATTTAACAGATAATAAAAACTAAAATTTAACTTTTTGAAATTTTATTTTGTATCCAAATTTTTAAAAAATTGGTTCTAGCACATACACAATATGTTCAGTATACGTATTATGAGTTCATAGTTTTTAGTTTGTAGATGGTTTAATGTACTGTAGTAGAAATTCATTCTTAAATGCACTTTACTAATTAAGGAACCCAAAGGTTTAACAAAACATTTAATTTTTTGTGTACAACCGAACAAAAAAAGTGTAAACAGGTAAAACAATTACTATTAATAATTGTAATAATGTAGGACATACAGGTTTCACCTTTATTTAACAGACAGTTGGCCTTTAAATGGACTAAATTCCCACTCTGTACAGTCCATCAAACCGAGGGTTTTCTGTACTTTGCAGCAACTTAGTTGTTCAAATATGATGAAAACGTTTTTTTTTTATATTGTACTTTTGCATTGCAACATGATGACTTACTGAGTGGCAGTATGTGTTACTGTTGTGGTAAATTTTTATCTGTATTTTACATTTAGTATTATGAAGTAGTCCAGAGGTCATTATGTACACTCCTATATTTATGTAAAATTGAAGAAAGAATAAGTGTAAGTAGTTCCTTTGTTATCCATCTTGTAATAAGTAACAATAGGACAATCTAAAAAAAATAATAACACTGTTTTTCATCAACTATTGTTGTTGCTATCAACATAAAAATAGTTCTTAACCTGAACAAGTTATAATGAAGCAAATGTTGGATCGTTTTTTGTGAGTGCACTGATGCACTGAATTTGCCCACAAAATGGCTTTGTTGAGAAGTTGTAATTGTGAAACATTCATTTTTGTTTAGTGTTAACACATTAAATTATATAAAGTTCCTTAATTTTGTCTGTATTAAAATGTGTTTTTAAAAATATGTTTCAGTGTTACCATATATAAAAAACCCAGAAGAAAGCCTTACATTTTCTGTTCATTTCACCAGACAGTGGCAGGACACTTTACTTGTGTCTCTACATAATTTCTTAGCTATTATTTATCAGGTTTGTTGTGTAATTTTTATTATAAATCATTGCGAGCAGTTTATATTTTATCAGTCACTTCAGTGTATTATAAATAATAATTCTGTTTTGCTAGCCTTTCTTCTGAGAAAACAAGAAAAATATTGTTTACTTAATTGATAGTAAATTAATGATAATTGATAGTATTCAGTAAATAGGCACAAAATTATTATATTTCAGGAAATTTAATTTTAGGTAGAGTATTAAAGCTTAAAAATATATTTATTATGTAACATTGAAGTCTATGGAAGAAAGTTGCTGATAGTAACAGTTAAAGATTACATACTTATTACATGTAAATAACTGTTTAAACTCCAAATTACCCTTCTAATTGCTGGCGCAGCAATTGCGGATAAGCAAATTTTGCACATAATTAGCCATATAGCTGTAAAAGTATACAAACTGCTTTTGAACAATTTTTATTTACTGTACAAATACAATTATGATTTAATAAACGTGTTTTCTGAGCTACCATTTAAGCTTGTGAAAAAGAAACTTGTCTGTTGTGAATAGTGTGTTATCTTTCCCCTTCAGATTTTAATAAACTGTTGATGCATTTTAGAGCTGGTTTTTTAATAATAGTCAAAATTACCTGTTTTTGGTAAACAAAACAAAAAATGTAATGTATCGAGACAGTGCACTTAGCTTGTGTAGGCGCTCGTGGCTACTGTAAAAGGGGCGTAGAGAAACCCCACCCTTCATTTCTTACTCAGTGAATACAGTCAGTTCACTTTGATAATTAATGGGCTTAATTATTTGCCCATCTTTCTTCAGCTGTGTAATATTTTTTTACGGCACATTTGTTAGTCACAGGTGTTTTTACAAGATATAGAGTTTAAAAAGCCCATCATCTAATATAAACATTTACAGTACAATTAACAATGAAGGGAAACATTATTATTATTATTATTAGCAAATGTTATTATTGTTAACGTTTATTACTTTTTAAAATGCTAATACTTAATCTTTGAAACAATTTGAAATATCTATATGCAGTTTGTACTATTGTTTTTTTTAAAAATTTTGTATTTAATTCAAGTATGTCATGACTACCTTCCTGTTTTTTAAAATGTTACATTCAACGTTACGGACCAATTTTTTTTAACTCATCCTGCAATAGTTGTGTAATCAAGTAGGTACAACATATACATATCTCTTCAAATGTCACTTACATTAAAAAAAGGTAATTTTCAGACTTTTCACCTAGCCTGTATAGTTCAAAATTAAATTAATTTATATATTTATTTTGTAAACCTTAATTGACTATAATTTTGAAAATATATTTATATTATAAATAATTTTATTAATATACTGCTTTTTTCATGTAAGTTATTTTAATATTGGTGCAAATAGTTTTGATTGGTTTAGCAGTTTCAACCAACATTGTTAGTTTTTAGGGTTCTAGTTTGTAAGTGAACTGACTATACTTCACTTTTAGTTCAAAGCGGGTAGACAAGCTATAAATAAGATGAATCTTCAATTAACAGTCATTCTTTTAACCACCAGTTTCTGTTAACTGCCACTCCCTTATTGAAAGTTAATTACAGTAATTAAATATTATTGAAAATTTTTTAATCATAGTTCCTAGAAAGTAATAAAAAAATGAATAAATAAAAGTATAAACCATGATTATTAGTGCAGTACATACAGCAGCCAGATTGCTGTAAATAATAATTTTCGCTTTATTGCTGAGGAGTTGAGCCACTAAAATAGGGCAGATTTTTATTTTAATAATGAGCCAGCCAAGTTTTTGTCTTCTAATTTAAACTATTCGCTTATGTTATCAGTTGCAGTTGTGGCTGATAAGCTGTAGGGATTGGTGTTGTTTATGTTATTTGTTGCTAGTGAGTAGTGGCTTAGCTGTTCTTAACTTAGTGTACGATTAAGAATTTCGATTAGAACAATGTAAGTGTAGTCCCTGATGTTAGTGATTGTAGCATTTATATTTTATTTTACTGCAGAAATTATATCCAGTTAATATGCATGAATATTGTTTTATCTTTGGGAAACATTTGCCATCATTGTTGATCATTTAGCACTACCCAGACTAGCAGGAGTAAAATGGGGAGGAACGCTTGATGTACTATGCCAAACCTACAAGTCATACATAAAACCAAATTTCCTTTATGGTGGTGAGATGCTTGCTTTGGCACGCATTGATGCCCTGAAGAAACTTGAAACAAACCAGAACAACTGCCTACAAATGATATCGGGTGCCGTGAAGACCACACCAATTGCAGCACTGCATGCCTATACCAACACCAAACCATTGCATAATGAATACAGGTGCAAAGCTATGATAACATATGAGAAGATTCTTCACAGGAAGTATAATAACCTAGAACCACCTTATAATAGAAGTATAAGATCCTAGAACCACCAGCAGAACAAACATTAAAAACACAAACAAGTTTCAAACACCTGATGCTTAAATGGAGATCAAGTGGTGTGGTGATCAAGGAGCCTACACAGCTGAAGAGTCCTCTGGACTACGACAGGTATGACATAAGCACTCAACTTGTGGAAACAATAAATAAAGCCAAGGACATCCCAGTCTCAGTTGCACAAATTACTTTGGAGACTATAAACAACCTATAGCCATCAGACGACTGGTTGCGAATATATACTGACGGATCAAAAATCGGAGGTGAAACAGGGGCGGGAATATTCTGTGAGCATTTTTCTCACTATTTTGCATTACGCTCGGACGCCACCGTTTTTGAGGCAGAGTTATTTGCAATCGATGAGGCATTGAGCCAAATAATAACGAGGCCATGGTTGAATAATAACATAGTGATATTAGTTGACTCTAAATCGGCATTACAAGCAATTGCTGACAACACATCTGCAGGCTCTATGATAGAATCGATCCAGAAGAAATACAAAATAGTTAAACACATTACCAAGGAATTGGTTCTGCAGTGGATCCTGTCACATGTAGGCATACAAGGGAATGAGCGGGCAGACAAGCTGGCCAAACAAGGAACCCTTATAGTGCAGAAACCAAAAAGAATGCTCACACTGGAGGCTAGGATTAGTGCACTGAAGCGAACATCTTATCTTGAATTTACAAACAAAGTCAAGGAAGACATAAAGAACAAGCCTTATGAGAATGTATTCGACTTGTATGGGAAGGTCAAGGACCTCCAGAGGAGGACCTGTTGCCATCTTTCGGCTGACAACTAGACACGACTCTGAATGAACACCTGAAGAAAATTAAGATATTAAACTATGACAACTGCACATTGTGTAAATGCCCAGACACCATCATGAACAAGGACCATCTCCTGGTCTGCAGAAAATTAGATGAAGAGAAGAGGAGACCTCCCTGGCCTCTTCTGGGAAGTAAGATCAAAGATGGCGTGAGCCAGCAGAAGCCATTGGAAAACAACATATTTTTTTATCTTCTGTTTGTATGTAATGAAAAAAGTGGATTGTTTTTTAATGGATTTCTGTTATCCATGTACAGCGAGGGACGTCTAAATATTCTTAATAAGTGCAGCTAGTCTGCACTCCCTGCTGTAGCAACAATGTTTTTAAAGCAAGTACTGTGGGTCTGTAGGCACTTTGTTTCTTGTCCTTTTAAATGAGTATATAAAGTGAAAAACTTGTCAACCTTTGAAATATAAAATCAGTTGTTTTTTTAAGAGTTATAAAGCTGATTCTAACTGAATTCTGTATTGTCTACACTAGACTACACCAGTCACTCAGAACACATCGCAAAGACTGTAATGCTCATAGCAAATGATTTAAATACTCCTTTTGAAGTGTATGTGATGCCCAGAAATAAAAATTACTTCAGAAAGTATTCTACTTATTTTTACCCACACTGCAGAAGGTTGAATGGTATAAAAAAAACCTTTTTAAGTGTTGGTAAATTTTTCAAAACATGCTTTTGTTGAGATCCGTAAAGACAAAAATAGGTAAAATAACAAAAAAAACCATGAAACCAATTTTTTTTTTACCCAAACTAAGTTTATAAATTTTGCAAGATTTTTCTGATAACAATTCAAAATTAGAGGGGAGAAATCTTGGAACTTCTGTAGAAGTCTATATAAACCATTTCGTGTACAAATAATATATATATATATATATATATATATATATCTCCCTGCAAGGGGGTGCAGACTAGCTGCACCTATTGAGAGGATTTAGGCATTCCTTGCTGTACCTGAGTCTAACACACACACACACACACACTTACAACACTACACTTACGACTTCAACACTTTACACTCACACTTATATTTAGGGAGGCGATAATAGCCTCAATGTGCTTTTTACCTTAAAATAATTAAATATATACATACACACACACACACACATATATATATATATATATATATATATATATATATATATATACAGTGGTACCTATGCGATACGATCTTAATCCGTTCCTGGACAGGATCGTATCGTAAAAAAAAATCATATAATGAACAATGTAATCTTATGTAATTTAATTAATTCGCAACGCGCCCCATATATAAACACCAAAATCGTCTATACGTAATAATAATTAGTCACAAAATAGTATATTAAGTACCACATACACACAATAAACATTTATACCACATTTATAAATTAAAATAACCTTATAAATAAATAAAAAATAAAAATAAAAATTAATTTCACTTACCGTAAAGTACTGTATAGTCAGTGAGGGTAAGCGAGGCGACGGAGCAGAGCTCAGTGGGGATGGTGAGGAGTGGTGGTAGATAGCTACGTGAGGATTGGTTGGTGGTGGTTGTAACAGCACCCACACACACAGCTGATGATATGTACGTACAGTACGGGTTAATAGTTTTTATTACAACACTGATAAATTGCGCACAGCGTTTATAAAACTTAGACACAGTAATGAAAACTTAAAATTAAATTAAATTTCTTTTAAAATTAAATTTCTTATGTAAAATTACAGACACAGTAATGAAAACTTAAAATCAATTTTTTTTAATAATTTTTATCTTTTGTAATTTTTTTGCTTTTCTTTTTTTTTAACTAACTGAACTTAAATTTGAGGTGATACATCATTGTCTTCACTTTCCTTCAAAACAATTTCAAGCGGCAAGAGATATTGGGATCGTATCGCAAAAAACATATTGTTTCGCGAGCACGAATATTTGCGATATTCCACTTCGTATCTTGAACAAATCGTATCGTGAACCCATAGTATCGCAAGGTACTATTGTATATATATTCAGAATTAGTATCAATTATAGTTTCAAAAGGTAGCCTACACTACATAAATAACAATAACACAAATGTTGTTTGCCCTTAAAACATTACCCATTAACAATCCTTAAGTATGTTTTTCATAAGTACGTTCATTTTCCCTGGGTTCAGATAGCTATAAAGATCACTTTCACAAAATTTTTTAGTTATCAGTCATATCGTTTATGCGTAAGAGACACACATCGTTCACAACAGACAGAAAGATGGACAAATGCACAAATGTATAAAGATAATTTGTTTTACCTATGGACTCTAAAGGCTGCGTTTTATGTTTATTAAAAATAATAATAATAGGTAAAAATTGGCTGCAGATATAGTTCATAATTCCGATAATCTAGAATTTACCATGTAAGATTATTGGAATCGACAAGTATAGTTAAATTACGTTAAATATTTGTTTATGTTACTTTTAGTTAAATAATTGTATAAAACTGTACAAATAATAAATTAATAACTTCATAAAATAACTGATGATTCACAAAGTTATTATTTTTTGTTTGTTTTAATAACAATTCAAATATTCTAATATGTGTTCACTGTTGCAATATTAACTTATTACATTTTAAATATTTACTTGAACTAACTGTTTCAAAATAAATGTCAATAATCCATTAGAAATTATTGCAAAAGTAATGTACTTGGAATTGGAATATCTTATATGTGTTATTAAAAACTTTCTCATATTGATTTTCTCAAAAGTTCCCCTCAAGAATCAAAAACTGAATATTGGTCTGTCAGTAACGTATTATTTAATTTGAGAGGATTATTATAAAAAATCAGCAATGGATAATGTAAGCGAGACAACTTCTCACAATCCCAGACAAATCTTGATAAGATTTCTGTTACTAGTTGGTTCATAACCAATTGAAGATTTACAGTACTAAATTTTAATAACAAAAAATTAAATGTTGTGTAGAGACTACGCACCTATGAAGTGAATACTTGTTAATGGCTCTGTTTTTACCAGTATCTGGGATTGATTTTAAATGTGGTTGATGACCTCATTTGTCAATATTTTGTTACATTACACTAAATTTGATTTCACTGCCTCACAAAAATTTGCTGTACCATAAAAAGTATTTATTTCACACACACACACAATTTTTTTGCAATCGAAATGGTTTTTATAATGAAAAATAATAATTTTTAATTTCAGGCAATGCCACAGTCTGTTCTTGCTAGTTACGAAGATGAAGCAATTCGAATAAGACGCTGTCAGGAAGAAAACGATAACCTAAAACTCCGTCTTTCAAAGCTACAGCAACTTTCCAGTGTTGGTCCCGAAGCTCCACCACCATCGGACCTCATGGATGATTTTTACACTATCGCCCAGTAAACAAATATGTACTTATATAATTTTTGTATTAAGGACCAGTATTTAAACCATTTTAAAAATCTGACCATTGACAAGAATTTTTAATAAGTAAAATTGGGTAAAGCAATAATGAAATGAAAGGGTTTTATTTTATGTATTTGAAACAATTATCAATTATTTATTAATGCAGAGATAAACAAAAATGTCACCATGTTGCTTTGCCACTAGTCTCGAGCTTTACTGCTTTACATTAGAGGTTCCTAACCTAAATAGGCTGCAAGACCACTAATTATAAAACTGATTAAAGTGCTGATCACTTACAGGAGGGGATAAAAAACCTATTTTGTTTCAGAACAAACTATTTTTATAACTAGTAGGCTTGTTTCTGTTAAAACAATATAAGTTATTAGATATTTTTTTTAAAATGATACCAAATTTGAAACTAAAATAATTATGGTTCAAAAGAAAATTTTAAAAAATAATAGGAAAAAAAGACCGAAAGTAGTTACGATTTATTTTTGGTTTTTATTTTCTTTACCACCTAAGCGAAAATTTCTTTATTTCAAATTTGTTAAAGTGATTTCAGTTACGAATCTTCAACCAATTAAGTTTTGTTTGCATAGTTATTGATTACATTTGAGAAAAATATGATCACAGAGCCGATTATGAGAAAACCTAATAATCGGTGATTTTTGTTTGGTTTTTTCAATCAAATTTCATTTTTAGGGAGGGAATATAATCAGTAGTTCTGAGATTAGAGTGAATCAGATCAGTGTGTCAAATTATTGTTAATTTTGATGGCTATTATTGTTAATTTTTGGTTTTTAATTTACTCCCACATCTGTAATTTTTAAATTTCATGAATGACTTGAGTTATGAAGTTTAGTATAAGAGCAAAATTTTATGAAATTATTATTAACCAATGTTGAGAAAATGCCAGTTTTTTAAATATTTTTTTCCATAGCTCCTAAATTGATAGGTCGGTCACAATAGGTCAGTAGATCGCAGTGCCTGGGGTAATACTATCCCTTCTTCTAGTATCTAATCTAATCTAACCTCATTTATTTTGTCTGGATACTTATGAACTACATTTCAACCACATTTGATCAAAATCATTAAAACTAGTTTTGAGAAAATCTCATTTTTAAGAGTTTTTGACCTAAAGAGGGCTTACTTTTTTTTAATCAAATATTATCTTGAAATATAGGCAAACAAGTCCTATAAGCAAATTTTGTCAAAATTGGTCAGTCGGTTAAGTCTGTAGTAAACTGTTAGTACAGGTAGACCTAACCACTAATATGCATAACACATGGTTATTTGAGAGAAAGTTTGTGCTATTTCTAGTACCATAAATATTATTGCTAATAATATCTGAATTAAATGGAAGTAACAATAGTGTTAGGACATTTTGTAGTATAATTTTTATAAGCTACATATAATAAAGAACTAACGAGAATTTTCAGTTCATTTCTGTATCAAAGAAAAGTATATTAAGGCACAGTAATAGCTCTATAATGCAGCATTTGTAGTCCACCATTTCCAGATCTATACTCTCAAAACATCGTGCATTGTTTCCATGTACACAAATGTAGAAAAATATTAAAATAGATAATAACAATAATATTAAGGTAGGAAGCTGTCAGTAAAATTTAGTGAAACAGATATAGATGGTTGCAGTTTTTAAAATATTGTGGTATTAATTTTTTAAAGTTGACATTTATTGTTTGTGCAGTGAGGCTTCCGTTAATTCTGAGACTCAAGGAAAGTCTTTGAAGAACTTGATACGCACGATTGGAGGAGGAATACCTACAAGTCCTATTATGGGCCGTAAAGCGCATAATTCTAGTCATGGTATAACTATTATAGGAATAATTAACCTCAGTAATCATGCATTAATCCAGAAAATTGTTGTGCATGATCTAGCTCGTTTATATAGAAACTGTGTCAGCAGTGTATCATTTATCTATAACTCTCATCAGTACATGAAATACACCAAAAATGCACATAAAATATACCAAAAATTACACATAAAATATACCAATATATATATATATATACGTAAAATAGAATACAAATATTCTGAAAGTACATATAAAACATAAGTAAAATACATCAAAAAGTATACATAAAGTACACTAAAAATACACAAAGTGCATTAAAAGTACATATAAAATACATAAAAAGTGTACATAAAATATACTAAAAAGTATATGTAAAATACAACAATAAATGTACATAAAATATACTAAAATACTCATAAAATATATTAAAATATACAGAAAATGCATTAAAAATACTCATAAAATGCATTAAAAATATACTAAAAAGTACATATACATAACAGTACATTGAAAATTCATATAAAATACTGTGCACATAAGGAGGAACTTGCTTCCTAAATATATATTTTTATTCCATATTTTGCTCATTGTTAAATGAAATCACAACATTTAAACAATAAACGTTCTTCATGAAAAACAAGACTGAAGAATATACACTAGACCTTTAACAAGAGTAACGATGATATTTGTCACATGCAGTGGTTGTCTCTGCAATAATTGGCAAATTGAAAATGAGCTATTGGAGTTGTAGAGTGGCCATCATGGTAATATCCAGACCCAGTACCTTGAAATGAGTCTGATTCTGACCATTAAGTCACTTTTTGAAGGAATGTTAAAAATTTTGTGTGCATGTGCGCGCATGCATGTGTGTGTGTGTGTGTGTGTGTGTGTTTAGCCTCCTAGCATTCATAATTAAATTTGATTCAAATTTAGCCCATAAACTGATTTTGGTAAAGATTAGACAAGTTTATTATGCAGCAAAATCCAGTCAACATTTCTAAAATGGCAGCCATTCCAGATTTCAAAAAAGACTTTTAGTATGCTTTTGAAAATCTGTATCCGTTAAAATCTGCATAAATTAGCATCTAACATTCTTCAGTTCCATTAAAAATATCAAAATGAATCTGAAATTGGTGAAATAAAAAAAATATTATGATATATTTTACTTTTTTTAAATTCCTTTCCTGCAAATTGAAGCACTGCTTGAAGTCGGCTGTAGCAAGTTCCCTTAGAACTACTTGCGATTCCTTTTGACTTTTTTCTACAGAATTGAATTGATGTCCCTTTAGCTTGATTTTCATCATTGGAAAAATGAAAGGTACAGATGTGTGCCACAACTATTTACAGTTTACAGTTTTACCTGATGAGAAATATTTACAGATTTGAGTAATGTATTCCCATCTACTACTGTCCTCAATGTAAATTTAAATTTCATTTAAGTACATTTTTTTATATTATAATAGTTATTACTCTCATTTACATCAGTTTTTTAAAACTATATTATTATTATTATTTTTACTGGTTTATTTATTTTTTAAGTATTTTATATTTATTTACTATTAGATTTTAAGAAGTACAATTTTTAAGTACTAAAATGTACTTTTCAATACAACGTTCATTGTTTTATTTTAATTTTATATTTGTATAATTTTCAATATGTCTAAATATTTTATATGTACAAAATAAGTTACTACACTTGTTCTGTACATAAAATCATTGAAACATGAGCAATAATTTTGAAAATAAATATGTTTTAACTTTTATAAATATTATTATTATAAGATTTTTTAAAAATTAAATGGTAAACATTTTCTTTCAGATCAGAACCACAAAAGACATAACTCAAAGCCAAGATTAAGTTCTGCAGCCACGACGACCTGGATTAAAAATGTTTCTGGGTAATTTTTGTTTTTGTAATCTTTAGTGTATATAAAATACAAAAACCTCTGACTCGCTCATCATAACGAAGTTTTGTAGATGTGGTTTGTAATTCTGTAAATATTTAATGTAATTGAATACCCATTATTAAGATGTTCAAATAAATTTTATATTTTTGTTTTGTTTTTGAAAATTAGTTAATTATCAAAACAGTAAATTGTCAGTTAAACATGGTACAATGA
The DNA here is from genome assembly GCA_022606455.1 of Callitettix versicolor. Classification (NCBI taxonomy): domain Eukaryota; kingdom Metazoa; phylum Arthropoda; class Insecta; order Hemiptera; family Cercopidae; genus Callitettix; species Callitettix versicolor. Next base: position 52,325,963 of record CM040182.1, read on the forward strand.
ATTAGAAACACCCAAATATTTGAGAAACCCTATTTACCAATTATGTTCGAAGTTTATTTGGATAATGTGCTAGCATTTTGGAACTCAAGTTGTAGGCTGATGTAAATATAAATATTTAATAAAGCGATTCTTTATTGTTTATGAATGATTTAATTCCACACAGAATTGTGAAAACACCAAGTACACAATGAAAAAATTTATTCTGTCGACAGGAGAATTAAAACCGATTTACAGTAAAACAAAATATTTGAGTGGTAAACGGAGTTATATTTGATGACTGGTAATATAAAATAGTAGATTGTTAAATATCGGGGCTGTATCACATATCGGGTTGGGCTAGATATATCTGGCACACACCCTATAAAAGAACTAAAATGAACCACTGTGAAGTGGGGATACACAGCTTGAATCTAAAAAAAAAAATACTTAAAATAATAGTCAAAAGTAACATAATATATTACGATTTTAAGAGTACGATTCTGAATGCAAAACATACAAAACTAAATAAGGTCTGTGGAGATGGATGGTTTTAGTCAGTTTTATAATGACTTGTCTTAAGAGAGTGTACAGTTAATCCATACATGGAATGCTTGATGATGGATATGGTAGACTGATTGGGGACAAGGACTCTACAGACAGTTGGGCTTATGAATTGTGCGAACATAGTGCGAGTGCTTAAAATTATAATCGGAGTGATCTAAACGATTGAATAAACTATAATCTTGGCCCATTGGGAGAAGGAAAATACATATCCTGTAAAGAAAAAGTTTAGATGTCTTCAGGAGTAATGTATCTACTTGGTGAGGATTGACAAACAACCATTTAATGAAAAAGACGAAGATATATGTAAAAGTAAGTAAATAGTCATAGAAATTAATTATAACTGTGGTAAATAGGCTTGACCTTTATGGATCTAAACTACTTACTAAAACTGTGATATTAAAATGATATATATATATTTTTTTCAGCATGTTTTTTTTAATAAAGAAATCTGCTTTACTGGAATTTTGGCGTGGGTCTATTTATACAGAGCTGTTTTAGTGAACATGAGGCCTGGTGCACAAAAACATGTTTTCCTCGTCGTTTGTTTTGAACAGTGTGGTGTAGTCGGTCAAGGGTCTGACAGTAGGCTGCTGCATGTATGGTCTCCTCTCTAGGCTTGTAGTTGATGAGAGGGAACACCCTTTTGATCCCAAAACACCTTCTTGATAGCCATAACCTTCTTGGTGCTCAGAATTTGTTTGGCTTTTTTTGGTTTTGTTTTGATGAGGATGTCAATGCACTGACTATCATTCATGTTACCATAAACCTCAGTTATCTGTCTGTAAATTTTGATAGGGTGGACTTTTCGCTTTCAAAAAGCCTATTAGACTATGAACGTCATACTTGGCTGAATTGTTAATCCTGTCATTTATTTTAAAGTTGCATAAATAAATATTAAAAGACTGTAGTGGCACGCTGTTAATGTCAGGAGTAGGAAGGTCAGTGACATGACAGCGGCAGCTATGGGAGAACTGTGTGGCTCGTCAGATCAAAATTTTATTTTTGATAATATTTTATATTTATTTTTATATTTAAAATTTTATATTTATAATATTCAGGCTTATATTAATATGATTTTTTTTGCTAGAGGTACTTTTTTTTAATTTTGGGGACTCTCCACAATCCCTTTGAGATTTGTAAGTATTCACTCCCATCACCCACCATTTGTTCAAACTGTTGTAACAAATATCACAATTTCATGGTCATGAAACATTAAGATTTGTTAACTTGATAAATTGAATTTTTTGAATTCATTGCAATGCTATATCTCTGTAAAAGAGAGGAAAAGTAAAAAAGATGAAGGTTAATAAATTGTGTATATATATATATATATATTTTTTTTTGAAAGAGTAATTTTTTCAAACCTAACATCAGAAATGAAGAAGAATTGAAATGGCTGATTGATTTTTTTATATCAGTACTTTCAAAATGTTAACTGTTGTACAAATTTTAAATTTGTAAATTGAGTAAAGTATTATTTGTTGGTAGTGTTATTGATATGTTGGGAAATTAGTATAGTATTACAAAAAAGATTATAAGTGCTTATGTAAATATGTAATATGATAGAATGAAGTAAACATATAATTTATGTTTTGATATAGTGAGTCAGGAGTGGTTAGCAAAAGGTCTGTGTCTTTGGAGGCAAGATCTCGTAGTTCAAGGTCAGGACCTAGAGACGCATCTCTCGATCGCATGAGTAAAACAAGGCAGGAGTTCCTTTTGCTCAGTCAAGTAGGTATTAATTATTTCACTTTTTAAAATCCTATAGTTTTTGTAGCTGGAGCCGGAATTTTCTTACATTTTTGCATTTTATGATTGCACGTGAACATAAAATATAACGTTTGAGTGGCTAGTTAAAATTGATTTAAATTTTTAGGAAGAGTCGTACAGAAGAATGTTTTATAAAATTTATGCTGTCTCTCCTGACAAGAAAAAACATATAACTGTTTGCCTGTTAAATTAGTTAATAAGTTTTTGTGGGAGTGTTAAATGTTAGTATGAGATAGTATATCTCAGAAAGAAATTTAATGTAGAATCAGAAGAATTTTAAAAACTCTGAAATGATGAATGGGAGTAGAGTGACTTTATCTCAACATATTTAAAAAAGGTGCAATCTGTTTCGTTTGACTCGATGTAATCTCAAATTTTGTGGAATAAACTTGCGAAATTATAATACAGTAGAAACTGGCATATCTGATCTCTGAATATTTGTCACTTCGGCATAAACAACTGTCTGCCGGGCAAATCATCACTTCTACGAAATAAATATGTAACTTACCAAATGCATGTTTGTTGTCTCATGATAAGCAGTCTTCTTATCATTTTTTTTTAATATGTTAAAGTGCCTACAATGATGCTGTTGAAGTATACACATCAGGTAGTTTCATTTTGTTGTCAGTGACTTGATACGCAAGGTATTCTTTAATATGAAAATGTTGACAAAAATAATGATTACAAAATTATTCACTTCTTTTGTGTGGAAACCTATGTGACAGCTAGCATATACAGTACATATAGAGAAGCAGTTAATTATTTATGTTTTCATACAATATCGTTGCTTCTTAGTATTAGAATTAGCTGTTGGCAAATTTTTTCTTAACGTCCATACTTTATGACTAATGAGGGCGAGGGATCAGTGTTAACGGTAAGAAAAAAGCAACTGGAGTAACTGCGGCTAGAACTGAGAATCTTAAGGTGCGCAATTCAGAGACACAGCAGACTGACCAGTACATTAGCACATCGACCACCGAGACCCCCTTTTGGCAAAATATTACTGTACTGCATTACTTTTATTATATTTATTCTCCTACTTCATGAAGTTGTATATATTTTAAAATAATAATGATGCACTTAAATATTATGTAATACTGTATTTTTTTTGTTTTACTAAAGATTTTCTGGCTCCTCTTATTATTCAACTCTTTAACAATAAAACCACTTTAAATATCACAAAATATAATGTTTTTTGCTAATTCTGCATACTTAAAACTACTTTTCTACATAATGCCCATGTTTGTTGAAATATTTGTTGTATTGTTGATCAAGCTTTTGAAATCAGACTTCAAAGAAAGACTGCCGGCGGAGGCAGCTGACGTGAGCAGCTGATGGGCTTAGCGACCCCACCATACCTCTAGCTCATTCTACTCTCACTCACTTACTCCACATACACACAACATACACACCACATATATACACACACACTCTCTCACACAAACACATTTACACCCGCAGGGGGGTGCAGACTAGCTGCACCTAATGAGAGGACCTAGACGAACCTCGCGGCACCCGAGTGTAACACACACTTACACTTACAGCACTATACTTACGATTTAAACACTTTACACACACATACGTACATTTAGGATTTGCTGTACTTGTTCCGTTATGTCTGGGAGTGGCAATACTGCTTGGTTTCCTTTGGCGGGGCCAAGTATGTGGAACCTGATGTGTGCCTAGCACTGCCGAGGACCTCTGATGGGATAAGTTCTGGGACCGAGCAGCCTATAGGCGTCTGGCAAGCACATGAACGTTGAGTTATGGGGGTGTCGGAGCCCATAGCTGAGTCTATCGAAACAAGTGGTTGCATTCTGTGAGTTCATAGAGGGCGGCTGCCAGTGGTACTTGGGTTTGGGGAACCGTAACTGTGTACCGGAACCCAATCCTAAAATATTCTGGAGTGCTGACAGACCATGTATTTTGCTCCAGGATATCTGGAGGTCCCCCACTTTTTTTTTTTTTTTTTTTTTTTTTTTTTTTTTTTTTATTGGGGTTCTCGCTTTAGTTCGAGTATCCTGGGCTGCTGGTGGTCGTCTGGGTGCACCCTGTGCCAGTTGTTCAAACATCTTCGTTCATGAATCGCTTCGGTAAAACAAACTATGGATGAAATAACCAAAACGCCAAAATTTCGTTGAAGAGACATCGTTCAACTGTATCTGATGAGTCTTCCAGTTCAGATAATCATGATGTAGAATCGTTGGTAGCTTCAATTTCAGAACTACCAACTCCAAAATTTTTAGTGTTTAGCAATCAGGAGGAAGGAGCAGATCTGTCAAAGACGTCGCCCTTCCTTATACATAAGGCGATTTCGGGTAGAGCAGGTTCTGTAGCTTCTATTAAGAAGTTACAGAATGGAACATTATTAGTGGAAACTAAAAATGAGAAACAGAGCCGCTTCGTTGATGAAAATGACCTCCTTCTTCGACCTGGTCAAGGTATCTGTGGTACCCACAGGTCTTTGAACTCAGCGAAGGGGTTATTACATGTAGAGATCTTTACATGTAAGTCTCGAGGAGATAAAAACGGAACTAGCATCGGAGTCCGTGATTGACGTGACACGCATAATGCGCAGCATAAATGGGCAGAAGGTATCAACTCCCTCGTTGATACTAACCTTTGGGAAACCTACACTACCTGAATTCATTTATGCCGGATACCAACGGCTTTCAGTGCGACCATATGTTCGAACCCTCGACGTTGCTTCAAATGTCAGTGCTTCGGGCATATGAGTTCTTCTTGTACAAAGCCGGAGGTATGTGGCCAGTGTGGAAGTAAAGGCCATAGCAGTGATGGATGCACAAATGACACCAAGTGCTCGAACCATGGGGGCGATCACCCAGCTAGATCGTTCAACTGCCCTAAATTTAAGGAAGAAAAAGCTATCCTCACAATAATGGCAAAGGATAAACTATCCTTTTCAGATGCGAAAAAGGTTTTTAAGGTTTCCCAATCTCCAGTGGAAGGCAAATCATTTGCTGCTGCTACTGCTTCATCAAGCTCTAAGCAGTCATCCTGTGCTAATTGTAACGAGCTCTCGAAAGCGGTTAAAGCATTGACTGATCAGATAGCTAAACTGCTAGCCCTGTTTTCCTCTGGTTCTGCTCCTGCTCCTGCTTCTGCACCAGAGAAGACTGTGTCTTCAGTTTCACATAGTCCTGATACAGTAAAAACTTTAACCGATAAAAGTCAGACTACAAAAAGGCTGTACAAAAAAATCCACTTCTGTCTAAGTCACAGGTACTTAAGCCTGTTGACAAGAAGATCCCTCCAGGCCTTGAGTATTTTTAAAAAAGAAAGCGAATACCGCTCCTCCGTCAGTTGGGGAAAAAAATAAAATTACTAACATTGCAGGAAACAAACCTGTTAAAAAAATAGGAAAAAGTCTTAAAGGAGGTCCCACTGCTAAACCTCCACAAATCAAATCCAAAAATCATCCGACTAGGACATCAGTCACAGTAGTGATTCGATGTCTGTAGAATATAATACATCAAAATTATTACCTGAAGAAAGTAAATCGAATCCTGTAATAAATTAATCCTTTATGTATAATTCAATGCCTGCAATTTGAATGAAAAATAATATCATACAATGGAATATTAATGGAGTAAGAAGCCATATTGAAGACCTAAAAGTTCTTGTGAGAGATTCGTCTCCTTTAATAATATGCCTTCAAGAAACGCACCTTCACGAATCTCACATTTTCAACTTTAGAGGTTATTCTGTTTTCAGGACGGATTTCTACGCTGAAGAAAGAGCCAGGGGTGGTGTCGCCCTCCTGACTCATGACTCAATCGCATCGGTTCCTGTAAACATAGTGACTCAACTACAAGCTGTTGCCGTTCAGACTACCGTTCCATTCAGACTTACTATCTGTAGCCTGTACCTGCCGCCGAGCTATAAGTTTCAAAATTATGAAATATATGATTTGATATCCCAGTTGCCACCGCCGGTCCTACTAGTAGGCGATTTTAACGCCCATCATACATCCTGGGGTTCTTTATCCTGCAACTCAAAGGGAATACGTGATCGAGAGAATACGGTCTACTTTAAATCTGTGTCTTCTTAATGACTGTTCACCCACGCATCTGGCAGCATCCACCGGCGGATGGACAGCTGTTGATTTGTCATTCTGTAGTCCAGTTTTGGCGACAAAGTTTGAATGGTCGGTATTACCTGATCTATATGGCAGCGATCATACTCCTATTAATATTACCTTCGTAACCTCCCTGTTATGAATCAACGTTTTGCCGCGTTGGATTATTAAAAAAGCGAACTGGGAAGAATTTTCAAAGAGATTCGTATCACCAGAAATTGGATATCATACGTGTATCAATGCAGTAGTAGACGATTTCACAAAACAAATTTTATGTGCAGCAGAGGAAACTATCTCCAAAACCTCACCACACCCACCACGTCCACCAGTCCCTTGGTGGAACGATGAATGTAAGGAGGCCATACGCCAACGTAGAAGAGCTCTAAGTAGATTCAACAAAAGTCCGACGAGTGAAAATCTCGAAGGTATAAAGTTCTACGAGCCAAAGCACGTAGAATTTTCAGGCAGAGTAGGAAAGATTCTTGGACCCAATATATCTCAACAATATCTAGGACAACGCCTCCATCTATTGTTTGGAAGAAACTTCGTTCTGTTTCTGGTTGTAGTGCATCCAATTTATTGATGGGACTTAAACAGACAAACGGAGAAATATTAACTGATTGTTCAGATATTGTAAATATTTTAGGGTCATCTCTTGCAAGCTTTTCTTCTTCTACCGCCTACAGCAGTGCCTTTTGTCGGTACAAAAATAGAATTGAAGCAGTCCCGTTCACCGTCGGCAAATCTGGTGAATCTCCTTTGAATAGTTTGTTTACTTTGCATGAGCTAGAATCTGCACTATCGTCTACTAGAGATTCAGCTCCGGTCCTGACAACCTTGTTTACTCCATGATTAAAAATCTTCCAACGTCAGGTAGACTTTCTCTCCTCGAGATATACAACCGTATATATGAGGAGCATATGTTCCTGACGCTTGGTTTGAAGCAGTAGTAATTCCTATTCTTAAGCCAGGTAAAGATAAAACTGATCCAAGTAGTTATCGTCCGATATCTCTTACCAGCGTCCTTTGCAAGCTATTAGAAAAAATGGTAAATCGTCGTCTGGTCTGGCACATAGAAACAAACAACTTGCTTTCCAAAGAACAGTGTGGTTTCAGGCAAGGACGATCTTCTATTGATCAGTTGGTAATGCTAGAGTCTGCAATACAGAATGCCTTCCTCTTGCGTCAGACTCTAGTTGCTGTTTTTTTTTCGACCCAGAGAAGGCATACGATATGGCTTGGAGACGAGGAATACTAAACACATTAAAATCATGGGGTATACAAGGCAGGATTCTGTATTTTATCCAAAACTTCCTCAGTAATAGGTATTTCAGGGTGCGCCTTGGTAGTACGCTATCAGATCGCTTCTACTTAGAGAATGGTGTTCCACAGGGAGTGTACTTAGTGTTACTCTCTTTGCTATTGCAATTAATAGCATAACGGCTAATGTACGGTCCCCTGTCAGATGTTCTCTCTTTGTAGACGATTTTGCTATTTACGTAAGCACCAGGAACATGGCAACAGCTGAAAGGACCCTTCAGCTGGTAATAAATAGGTTGCAGACCTGGGACGAGAACTACTGGCTTTAAATTCTCCGCTGCTAAAACTCAGTGTATCGCTTTCAGTCGCCGTAGACAGATCCAGGCTCCGTCGTTATATCTTGATGGTATACAGCTTCGGACTTCTCCATCCGTTCGATTCTTGGGTCTAACACTCGATGAAAGGCTCTCGTGGAGCCCTCACGTGAGTGATTTAAAATTAAGATGTAATAAAATCCTCGATATGTTGAGGGTTCTTAGTGGATCTCGATGGGGCGCTGATAGGACTTGTATGCTCATGTTTTACCGTGCCGTAATTGCGTTCACGAATTGATTATGGCAGCATTGTGTACTCATCTGCTAGACCATCGATTTTAAAGAAGCTAGATCCGTCCATAACTCAGCAATCCGCCTTGTTTCTGGTGCTTTCCGTTCAAGTCCCGTCGTGAGTATTCTCGCCGATGCAGGCGAACCATCACTCTCTCGTCGGCGACAGCAGTTACAATTAAGTTATGTATCTAATATATCATGTAAACCATGGCATCCTGCCTACAGTACAATTTTCCACAATCAGTTATTCCAGCAATATGAATCCCGACCGCACTCTACAGCCCCTGTTGGCATTAGAACAACCCGTGTTTTTGAAGACTTGCGTATTGAACTACCCCAATGTTTGAAAGGTCCTTTTGTCTTGTCCCTCCATGGATAATCAATATGCCGACCTTTGATTTCTCTTTGTGTACATACCTGAAAGACAGCACTCCTAACATTGTGTATCAACGTGAGTTTTCGCCTGACTAATTCATATCCATCTGCTAATCTTATTTTCACAGATGGTTCTAAGATGAACGATAATGTTGGGTGTGCGTTTTATTCACTGGACGAACGTATAAGTATGGATTACCCTCAATTTGTAGTGTCTTTACGGCCGAACTCTTTGCCATCTTAAAGGCTTTGAACACTATTAAATTCGATAGTTTGCATTACGTAGTTTGTTCTGATTCAAAAAGTGCCCTCCAGGCAATCCAGGATATGTATTCGTAAACCCTCTGGTTCAAGATATTCTGTGCTCTGTCCATAGACTTGAACTACGAGGTGCAAGAGTATCATTTATCTGGATTCCTGGCCACTGTGGAATATTAGGAAATACTGTAGCGGATAATGCGCAAAGGAAGCAACTTTTCTGCCGCCATGCACTCAACGTGTAATCGTGACTGACTTTCTTTGTCACGTAAAACATTTAAATCATCTACAGTGGGAAAATGAATGGGCAGCTACAAGCTGTAATAAATTGAGGGTAATCAAAAGTACAGTTCGTCCCTTGGGGTCGTCAATACGTGCAAGTCGCAGAGAAGAGGTGGTGATCACCCGCCTTCGCATTGGTCACTCCATGTTACGCATGGATTTCTGATGGGACGCGGGACCCACCTGAATGCGAATTCTGTAGGGAAACCATCACAATTAAACATATACTGCTCGATTGTGATGGTTTTCAAAATGTGCGTGTTATGTGTGGTCTGAGCAACTCTTTGCAGACGATGTTGGGAGATAGTGCCTCGCCGTTGACCGGGTTCTTGAATTCCTTCATCGTCTAAATGTTCTAAATAAAATATAATTTATATAGTTGTTATTTCTTTTGTTATATTATTTATTTATTTTATTTATATAAATTTATTTCTGTTATGTTTTTATATACCTTTACGAATTGTTATTAAATCTTATTCATTATTAATTGTTATTTAGTTCTTAAGTATTTATTATTAATATAGTTATACCTGCTAATTAAATTTTGTTAAATTTAATTTTACAAATATAGTTTGTTGTAGTTTTATTTATTTATATATATATATAAGTATATTTTGTTAATTTCTTTTTTTTATATATACTTTCATTTAGCATGACGGCGATGATAACCTTAACGGTTTTTCGCCGAAAAAAAAAAAAAAAAAAAAAAAAAAAAATCAAGAAAGACTACTCCATAACTGCAGTTTTCACTTCATCATTCATTGTTTCTTTGACTGCCAAAAGTCTCCTATAGGTAGTGACAGAAGTAGTAGTCCACCCAAAAGACCTGATTAGAACTTGAGTTTGTGTAACATGAGGTATTGCATTATCACAGCATAAAATCACTTCGAAAACTTGAATTCATCCTTGAACATTCTGACTTTCTAACCTACCACTTCCTAACTTCAATATCATTCATTGCCTATTGCTGTAAACTTAAAAGAGTTCTGATGGTGAATATCCATGGCTGGCATGTTTGTTACACTTAGGAATAGGATCACAGATCACATTTCACGATCAGCAAGATTGTTTTTTAAACATTGTAAATGTATACTATAGTATTCAAGCAGACTGCTTGCCTACAAATTTTGCATTCTCACACACAAGGCATGCTGAGAGCAAATAATAAAGTCTCATAAAGTAGTTTGAAATCGAACTCACAAAAACCAGAAAACATACGCAGCACAACAATAAAATCATAATTTTATTAGTCAGACCTTACTAAAATATCAGTTCATACATAAAACTGAAATTAACAAAGTTAATACACTGAACAAAATGTTTAGAAATGTGATGCAAAAAAATATGGCTGGTATCCTTACTGGTAATGCAAACAATAAATATTAACTCGCTCAGGTAGAATAAAGTAAGTGTTCAAAATCTAGGCTGAGAATGGCCAAGCCGGAAGTACCAGCTCCATAATTGTTTTTAGCAGTCCATAACAGGGCAAGCATGTCCCAAGATGACCAGTTCACTAGTCATTTTGCTGCATCTCTGAACTTGTTCACCTCAAGGTCATATATTTGAGACTGTAGTTACTTTTGTAAGCTTTACTCTTTCTGTTAATGCTAAACTCTCTATTGTAACATAGCCACCGGACCACATATTCAAATGATTAGGATTATATACCTATTCTTCCCGTCAGTGATCTATCAACTCACCTCATAAAGGCTACCGCGGTTTCGAAACTTTATAGTTTCATCTTCAGGCCATACAAAATGTTAAATCCCTCTGTCGAGGTCGAGTCCGGAATAGTAACGACGTACGAGTGTAGCTTGGCCAAGCCGAATTTCATGACGAATATTTTAAATGTGTAATTGTGCTTAGTGTTTGTGATGTATGTTTTAATGTTTTGTTTGACTTTGTGATGACCTCGATAGAGGAATTTAACATTTTGTATGGCCTGAAGATGAAACTATAAAGTTTCGAAACTGCGGTAGCCTTTATGAGGTAGGTTGATAGACCACTGACGGGAAGAATAGGTATATAATCCTAATCATCTAAACTCTCTCCTCATTAGTCTAACTGGCGTAATAGTATACAAAAATGCTTACAGCTGACATGTCAGGGGCCACAGAGCCTCTGTTAATATCCAAAGGTAACTGGCATAAAATATAGACATTAAGAAAAAAATTTTAAAAAACAAAAACCTTATGAATAAATTAATTGTGCAAAAACATTACATAATCTTTTTACATTCACTTATTTTTTTTAAATTTTAAATTATTTGATATTAAAATCATTCAATCGATTTGTTTGTACATGATTTTAAATCATTTACAGTTTTGTTCTTTCCTATAAATAGAGTATAGTCTGTTATTTTTATTGATCGCTGAAAGTACAGGTGGTCTATTTCTCTTACCCGTCTATTCTGTCATCCGTCACCACAACGGTCCTGAGAATGATGGTTAATCAAGACTGTTGTAAAACCAAAATTTGAACAAAACCTGAAAACCAATATTGTTGTTGTGGGACTTTGTATATAACCTTTATTAGAAACATATATTTTAAAAAAGTATTTTTAATTTGTTTTAGTAAATTTTGTTTGATACTCTTTTTTATCTGTCATTTCTATTAATAATAAAAATAAATTATTTATTTCAGAACATTTGAAAATATTATGCTTATTACTATTAATTACTTTTCATGATTTATTTGAACACAGTATATTCATATGTTTTAAAACACTGTGGAACAGTGATACTCCCAGTGTGTCAAAAAAGCTTAGCACCAAATTTCCACTACTGTAGCTAAGATTATTTATATGTAAATTATGAAATGTTTTAATTACCATGGTTCGGATTATCAAGGTTATACAATAGCCTACTTTTTGTCATGAAAAATTAAAAATCACAAACGCAGAAATGCACAGTTTATGTACGACAAAACAAGATTAACAACCAGAGTAACAAGCTTATTATTCTTGTTATAATAAGGATTATTAAATTTGGTTATTGTTCTAATATAAGCATTATTATTATTCTTGTTACAGTGATAACCTTTGCAGTTTTTTACACAAAAAAATTTTGTTCTTCTAAACATATTTGCTTAGTTTCAGTTAAAATTTTATGCAACATTTTGTTCTAGGAAGAAATGAATGAACATAAAACAATTATTACGGATTGCCATTTCAATGCAACAGGTTCTGTTGTGGGCAGCTGTGACATGGATGGTGTGGTGAAAGTATGGTGCCCTGCTCCTACACCAAGGTTGGTATAGAATTAGTAATTTAAAATGTGGTATATTTACAGATTTATTTTCTGTATTAATACTACCTAATACATCAAACTTTGCAAATTTATGTTTGCTTTGACCCATACTAAAGAAAAAAAATAATAAATTTGAGTAGTTTAAGGTACTAAAAACACAAATATTATACTTTTTGCATTTATATACATCTTAAGAAATTAAATAGTATCAATACTCAATGTTTTATTGTTTATAAAATTGTTGTTTTTTTAATACATATAAAATAAAAACAACATTACTTGCAAAATAATAGTTGCATGCTTCTGTCTCGCTGACGAAGCAAACTTCCAAAAGTAATATTTATCTTAAATTTTTTTTGAAACTGTGATTTCACCATCACAAACAGCATTCAAATTTGCATATGTTTGTGTTCCAAACTTTTAAATTGCACTGAAATATAAAAATGAACCCTGACTGTCATCAAATTAAACTTCTTAATTTCAAGAGATTTTGAAAACTCAAAACACAATTCTTCCAGTTCTTAACACTGATTGTGATGACAAATCAGATTTTGAAAAATATTTTAGACAAAAAAGTTCCAAATTTTGAATGTTTGTTATTTTCAAACTGTAGAACAAATTTGTTTGCTGGTTGACGAACTTGTCCAAGCTATTACAAGTTTAAATAAAAATATATAGAAACTTTAACAACTCCTTAATCTGGTCCTTTTAAAGTCCTGATTGCGTTAACTTATTTGGGATAAAGTTAATTTTTTATTTGCATCTGTGATTAAAAATTGAAAAAGTTTGGTTTAGTTTTTACTGTGATTGCAAAATATTAGTTCCTAGTTTATCATCCGTTGTTTAATTTCTTTAAAAATAAGTAAAGGATTTCCTATGCTATGTTGCTTGGCTGTAGCAATAGTTTTTAGAGTCCGTAAGCAAAGCCAAGGACTCTTGTGAATTCGTGCATATGTCTGTCTGTCTGTTACACACTTCTTACTCAAAAACAATGTGACCGATCATATTAAGTTTAGTGTGGAGTATCATTTGAAACTAGAAGTAATACTGATTTTGAATACATGTAATTTGTGCACATAAAGAGTTTGTATAGATTTTTTTTTTTTTTTTTTTTTTTTGGTGTTTTAACGTCCGACTATTGTGCACACTTGGGCTAATGCAGACGATGGGATGATTTATAGCGTTCATGTTACACAGTCTTATTTTGAGATGTTAGATCAGAAAAATATTGTCAAATTTATAAACTTAGTTTGAATCAATAAAAAATGTTTTTCAGGATTTTTTGATATCTTATATATTTTTGTTATATTGACCCCGACAATAGCAGGTTTTTATGTCACTTGACCTTTTACAGTGTGGGTAAAAATAAGTAGAATACAATTTAAAATTTGTGCAATGTTTGGGCTTCAAATACATTTTGAAAGGTATACTTGAATCATACACTACCAGTGTGAACTATAGTTCACACAATGTGCTCCGAGAAACTGGCATGATCTTGTCTATGTCATAGTATGCAAATGTCACACAAGTGAGCTGATCCATCTAAGTGAGCTTTATAACAATAAAAAACAAGGGCCCTGCAGGGGGCGCAAACTAGAGGATTTAGATGTCCTTCGCGGTACCTGAGTCTAACACACACTTGCACTAACAACACTACACTTACAACTTTAACACTTTACACTCACACTTACATTTAGAGAGGCGATAATAGCCTCATTGTGCTTTTCGCCTTAAAAAAAAGCACTACAGAAATTTAGTACATGCTTTAAAATCGGGTGCTTGAGCATTAATTATTATATAGTATTGTTTCTAGTCATAAAACAGGATCGTTTTATAGATAACAGTGAAAGGAACATATAACTAAACTAATATAATTTACAGTGATATAGGGAGCCACGGCATCACAGATTGTGTGCAGTAATGATCTTGCAATATTTCAGTGTATTAATTTAACCATTCTGTCTTACTGTCATAATTATTGAAATAGCAATCTAATATCTAAATTTTAATAATTAGGATTGTGACTTATCCAGTAGTTTTTTTAATTCATCTTGTAAAGGCTATGCGGTTTTGAAACCTCACTGTTTCATCTTCAGACCATAATGCAAAATGTCAAATACCTCTGTTGAGGTCATCACAAAGATAACAAACTGTCAGTCTGTAATGTAACAACATATGTGGCACGTACTATTTGGCCAAACCAAATTTTATTGTGCATTTTAATAAAAATCATGTAATTATGTTTATTGTTTATGACGTGTGTTTTCAATGTTTTGTTGACTTTGTAACAACCTTGACAGAGGAATTTGACCATTTATGGTACGGCCTGAAAATGAAATGGAGGTTTTGAAACTGTGATAACCTTTACGAGGTGAGTAAAAAAGACCACTAGACAGAAGAAAATAGGTCATAATTATAATTATTTAAATATGTGGTATGGTGACTATGTTGCAATAATGAAATTTAAATTTTACTTATCCAGCCCACCCTCCACATTAAGCCATATAACAGAGGAGTAATATTGTAGAGTCTCGATTAACCATCATTGTTGGAACTGTTGGGGTGACGGAGGACAGAACAGATGGATAACAGAAGTAGACCACCTGTACTTTTGCCGATCAATAAAAATGAAATATTGTACTCTGTTTATAGCACAGAATGTTTTATTATTACTGTTTTGGAAAATGTAATAAAACTCCTAATTTTCTATTTAACTTTATGTATTATACAAATTTTACGTATATAAGTCTTTAATATTTTGACAAGTTTTCACATAACATAAAGAAGTGCACTGTATATGCCACTTAGAATACTCACATGATTTATATGATCAACTTATACACTGAACAAATAGTATTATCGTAAATAGTGTGCGAGTGTTCCTATTTCAATAGAAACATTCGTGAAATATTTCGGAATTTGTTGACACTATTTGAAGTGTGTATCTCATTCCACCAGATCAGTGGTCTCGCGAGCCGCATGCAGCTCTTTGACTCCTTGGCTGTGGCTCTTCCACGAAATGTTTAGTGCAGGCACGGAATATTATTAATTAACTTTCCTTGTAAGAAATGAGTGAACTTTTTGAAATGCAAGCCTACAGAAAAGGGGCACATTTTTAGAACACAACAATAGCACAGACAGTCGCTCGCAAAAAAGTGTATCATTATGTCCATTAAATTGCTGCCCGCCGACATGTATTTTAACTATTTATAGTTAAAATACTTTTCGGCAGGCAGCAATTCGGCAAACAAAGCAACATAGGTACAAAATGTTTTTTCAGAATTTATTGTTTTACCATTATTTGGTCGGTCGGGTGACTGGGATGACGATGGCGCAGGGGAAGTGCTTGTGATTCTTGCGTGAGTTGTGCAAGCGAACCCAGTCAGCACCCAGCCAGTAGTATCACAGCCCATTAATTAAATTATAATCTGTAAATCTTTCGAGTGATGTAAAAGTGTGTACATTTTAAATACATAAAGTTTTATATATTAGTAGTTGTGCATATGTTTGTCATCAGTTTAATACAGTTACATATATATTTTTCTTCAGTTTAAATACGATGGAAGGTTTTCTCAACAGGTTAAAAGACTTTAGAAACAACAAAGCCACGTTAGCCTTTTGTTAAAAAACCTCTGGATGCCATGGTAACAGAAATACATTTTTCGCCCTTTAGTATTGTTTATTGACAGCTTTGAATTGCAGTTTCTGAATTTAAAATATAAAGAATTGTGTAGCTCAAAAATTCAAACGTCTTTTTACCGATTTAGAGCTACTGGAGAAAAATAAATGTGAATTAAGTTTACAGCACAAGTGATCTGCTTCGAACGATCTGGAGAGGGAAGATATGTTGATTTTCAACACCTGAAATAGTATTCCTGACCCATACGATCAACTGAAAAAACTAGTTGTTCGTTCTTTCCTTATTTGGGTCTACTTATTTATGTGAACAATCATTTTCAAGCATGAACTTTATCAAGCGTAAATTAAGAAATCGGCTTATCTATGAGAACTTGGAATCGTGCCTAAAATTAAAAACAACATACAAACCTGACTTACCCTTAGTTTCCAAAGAAATGCAGGCCATTGTTCACATTAGTAGAGTATTTGTAGTTTTTTTTAAGAATAGCTTTTATATTATTTAACTAGTTATATTTTTAAATAAATATTATCTTAATATAAGTATGGTACCAAGTTTTATTTAATATACTGTTAGTTAAAACTAAGACATATTTAGCAAAGGCAAGCTCAAGAGTGGACTTTTAGTTCTAATTATTTCCATAAAAATGTTTCTACTAAAGCACAGCTTCAGTTTAAAAAAATGGTTTGAATAAACTTCAATTTTGTATTGTTTATTGGCTCTTTTGGATGACGAATTTGCCGAGCACTGCACCGGATGATAGCATCGTTAATTTTTGATTATCAGTATTTGCTTGAGTAGCAATTTGTATCAGCTACAGTTATCTATGCTACAAATAAGTTGTGTCCGGTTACAGTGTTTTGTTCTGCTTTTACAAATTATTTACTGTTGAAGACTTAAAAATTTCAGACAACAGAATTAACCTGATGGTTAAAAGAGTGATTGTTAATCAAGATTCTGCTTTACTTCTGAATACCTGTTACTAACATACATGTGTGATGCAGGGCATGTCGGCGACAGTGTCATGTACAAACTTATGTGAGTAAACAACAAGCGTGTTTACAGTTTAAAAAATTTGTTACAGGTTAATATCTAGCTCTAATTGCAAATCAGGTGTCATGTGTTTGGAATGGGTGGCGAAAAATGAACGATATTTTATTACTGGTGGTCGACAAGGGTTGATCTCGTTGTATGATACTAAAGAAAACAAAACAGTTTGGGAAGTGGTCCATGAAGATAAGTGCAAGTAAGTCATTACAATTTATAAACATCTATGTTTCTTAATACAAGGAACTTTTAATCTGTGAAGTGTTAAACTGGTAAGTAGTAGCTATTTTTATCAACAGAGGTTTAAAGATGTTGGTTTCCCTGAGGTGGTAAACATGCCCGTATATTAAATACATTGTCTTTATTAGCAATGTAAATATTGACCTAATCTATACTTATGTGCATTTTATTGATTAATAGAAGCTCAGCATTAACAGTATTTGATTTTACAGAAATATTAATTTTTTCTTTATATTTATTTCAAAAGTAAAATACTTGAAGATTCAATACCTGCTGTTTTAGTTTTACTTTTGTAATATTTGGTACAAATTATAATTTTAATTATATAAATTATGTATGTTTTTTTTCTTATTTTGTTTTAGAACAATGAGTATAAGTTCCAGTCCAACAGAATCAACTTTTGTATGTGCTTGTGTCAACAGTCAAAACCAGGGAAAACTGTTATTATATGATATAAAAACAAAAAAATTAGAGGTAAGATAATCCAATTTATGTTTTGTAAGCAATTAATGTAATACTATAACATTAATCTAATCATACCAAATAGCACAAAAAAAACTTAAGTTTGAGTTACAAAGTAGGAATGTGGGTCAATCACCCATACAAGGAACTTAGGGATGCCATACCTAAGTTTTTAGGTTAGAGCATCCAGTTCATGATTTTTTTTAAAAATGTTAAAGTTATTATTTTGTTAATGTTAGCAACCGAAATATATTTAAAATCGAAATGCTCAGTTGAAAAGAAACACATCTACGGAATACCTGAAGTGTTATTAAAATAACTGTTATGAATATGAATGTGGGTCAATGACCCATACAAGGAGTGAGTTTTTAGGTTAGACCATCCAGTTCATGAATTTTTCACATGTTATTTCACTCACATGTATGAAACTGCCAGTTGGTGTTTCATTCAGTAAAGAGTAAGGTTATCTTCAGTTGTGTTCATATGAACGCAATGTTGCGCCAAGGAGCATGGTATTTCCCACAACCGACCCAGGTACCTGACGCGAAAAATGAAAATTACAAAAAAATGTTTCGTATGTGAAAATTCGCAGACAAGACAAAAAATAATAATAATAATGGAATCAGAAAAAAATATGTTGACACATTTGACTGCTATGAATTAATTAACATGAGACGTTGTATATATTATCCTTGTTTTGAAGAGTTACATTAAAAAAAATTCTTATCTGGTATGGTTTTTTGTACTTAAATTATTTTATTTTTATAAATAATGAACGTAAATAGTTTGATTTAAAAACATTATGAATTTTTTCCTTTACTACTTTTAGTGTCATAATATAAATGCATTTGGACACTGCATACTTGAATGTTCCAGAAAAGTGATAATTAACTCCTTTTAAAGGATATCAAGCAAAATCAATATGCTTACCTGTTGATTGTTTTGTGATAATTTTGATTTTATATTTTTTTCTTGACACTACATATTGTTGTACTTATATTGTTATCACTATTCAGTCATACTGTGTTTTTCCATTGTATTTATTTGAACATAAAGGCCTCAAAAAGCTTTTTGCACCAAACCTTGCATTCTGTAATTACAGATCTGGCTGGATCTAACCATTTTTTTTGTCTGCTCTTGGACAAAAATATACCTTCATCCCAATACAAGCTGGATTAGTGTATACAGATGACTGCATTGCTAAGATTAAGATCAAATCTAGAAGAAGGGATACAAACCCAGGCACTACAGTCAAAGGACCTATTGTACAACTAAACCTCTTGGGTTCTAGTTCAGCAGATTGGTGCCTTTAATAAGTTTTAGCAGTCCAATGCCTAGCTCATTCTGCTGGAGGTCCTCAGGGTCCTGAAGACCAAAAACCCTTAGCATCCTGCTGGCAAGAGCCGCACAATTATAAATTGTGTGACTTGTATTTTTCTCTTCTTTCCTGAATAACCTACATACAACTTCTCCACAGTATATTCCTATCCTGTTCATGTGCACCCTCACAACACAGTGGACTGTAATGAGCTCCATGGTTTTCCTAAATCGTGCTCTGCCCGTGGTGTCTACTCCCCTCCAAGTTCTCCTTGAGGGACCTTTTTTGAAAGATGATTACTTTGGGAATGCTCTCGAAGGTTGTCCCATCTTGCCTAGTGTTGTTTATTTATCCATCTATTGATAGCAGACCTGGCTAGAGACAGAGATCCCTACCTGATTGCATGACTAAGTGGAGGCATAGCTTAAGTATGCAAAATATTTATATTTTGACTGGTTGTTCACATATGACATAAATTATTTAAAATTTCATGAGTGTGAGTACTTTCACCCTTTATAATGGGTATATTTACTTAATAATGAATCAAGTTGAAAATATTTTTAACTTTGTGGTATTTAAAAATTTTCAGTATAAAAATTTTTTTTTTAACCATTAGCAGTGTTTTATTTTGTGATTATTTCTGTCAAACATTTTACACATTTTGCATCTCTTGTTCTTATTATATGATTTACAGGAAATATATTCTGTACAGTTTACTGTTAATAGTAACTCTATACATATCAGGAAGCATTATCAATATGAAGTAGAGGGTTTAAAGGATAAAACAGTTCTTTTTTTAATAACATCAATTCCTGTTAGGTTAGGTTAATTCAAACCAAATTTGTGTGGTTTGTAGACATAAAAGAGGTAAAGTAATTAGTCCTTGCTCTAACATCATTGCTAATTGACTGTAATGAAAAAAATGGCTTGAGGTTCATTTAGTGTGTTGAGGAGGTGTGTAACCCTGTAGTGTATATGAAGGACTTTTACAAACACATTTTTATTTCCATAAAAGTGGACAAATTTTCTATAATTTTTTTTTAAACTTACATAATTGTTACATAATTTAGAGACAGTTTAAATATTTTTTTTATAACACAAGTGTATTTGGGTTTGTGAATTTAAACAAAATTAAAGACTAAATTGTATGACGCTTATCTTGTGTAAAAAGCTGATATATTTACAAGTATAACAAGGATATTATACTGATACTAGGTTTCATACAAAAATTTGGAGTTGTATCTGTAGCAACATATTTTGTTTCTTAGTATGTTAAGCTTATTAAACAAACAAAATGATGAGTTGTGTTTAAAAATCTGCTTATCTAGTGCAGAAACAATTGAGCTGAGTGCTCAAACAAGTCAGTTGCGTATAATCTATTAAAATAACCTGCTATGTTGCTAGCAGAGGTAGTTGAAATGAGCACTTGATGAGTTTAGCAATCTCAACGTAACTTTAGTTCATACGTCATTCATTTACTCAAGACTCACATTCATTAGTCTACATAATCTGGCTAATTACAGTGTAATGTGAGAGGAGTGTATGACACCGGTCTAGTGGTGTATCGAACAGAGCCCTGGTATACGTGGCAACCTCCCAGTATACCTTAGCTTTAATCATGCATGTGGGGCTCTCTGTGTACGCAGACATAATTTCCCTAGCTTTTTTTTTTGTGTGTTTAACGTCCGACTATTGTGAACGCTAATGCAGACGATGGGATGATTTATAGCGTATGAAAATGCCAAGCCCTCGCCGGGAATCGAACCCGGGTCCTCGGGGTGAAAGCCTAGTACGCTATCCACTAGGCCACCGAAGCAATTTCCCTAGCTATTCATGTTCCCATGTGTAAGAATATAATAAGCAGGAACTCGCTGCACAAAAAAAAAAAAGCTAGCCAAATGAGGCACAGCCTTCAAGATAAGGGCCAGGAGTAATGGAAATAAATTGGCAAATTAAATTGGGAAAGGCAATTAGCAGAGCAAGCATCTGCAAAACCCTCAGTAATAAGTTGGGAAGTCACAACTTAGAATTGGGGAGTTACCTATCTTGAGTCCTCTCTAAATCCTAGACTTTAGGAAGAGACTTGGACTGAAGAAGGCCCTACTAACTGAGCAACTCAGGAATAAAGAAAGGGGGCACAATAAATCTACAAAGTTGCAGTGCAGTAGGAACCCTAGAAAATCATTCATTGTTCAACCTGATATGTTTCTGTAACAGTTTTTGAAAGTATTTGTTTATTTTATATAATAATTTTTTTTTCTTGTAAAAGTTAATTTTTTTTAAAAGACATCATATAAAATACAAACAGATTAATCATGTTTGTATCTATGTCATGTTTTATTCTTTAAATTAATTTTATATTTTAGTGTACTTTGAGTTTGGGGCCTGGTGGACCTAACCTAACAGCAAGTTGCTGTAAATATAATCATAACGGTCAACTTCTCATTGCCGGTTGCTCAGATGGAACAGTTCGTACATTGGATTTGCGTCATTCTGAATGCATCGATTCATGGAGTGCTCACCAGGGTGCAGTTCAGGCTATGCAACTTACACCAGATCAGAATGCTTGTTATACTTTGGGCAGTGATAATAAGGTAAGTTTTATCTATTGATACAAAATACTATTAGCTTCCTGAGATGCAGAACTAGTTTGTTATTTTTCCACTTATTTTTTCAGAGTGAAAAATATTTTATTTTGGACAAAAAGTCAATAGGCTGGTTCTCATATAGTAATTCTTCGTAAACAAATATAACACTGTTGCACATATTTCTTCCATAAATTGCAACGTTAAAAAAAATGTCAAATTGGTTTGGATCCCAAGGTACTTAAACAGTCCAGTATTCCACACTGTTCATTTCCTTGCTTTAGACTAATAAGTAAAACATGAAAAAACACATACTCCTACTAAAAACGAATATGGTATTGCTTTGAGTTAAAATGTATTCAACTTCAACTGCATATATTTGCAATTAATATAATGCAAACTGCACACAAAACTTTGTTAGATATTGTTAGGCCACATTATTACCAAGAACTGTATTATCAATAAGGTTATAAAAGTTCTTAAAGCACTGCCTCATCTATCTTCCTTTCATAACAGGCTCGAGTCAAAATCTGCTTGTCATAAAAGATTTTTTTTCTTTGATTCTGAAAGCAAATTGTTCTCACAAAAGTTTGTGAAATGTCCGTGTTTGTTTATATTCATCATAGACTACTTTTAATAATTTGTTGTAGCTGTATCGGCACAGCTTAAATCAAATGAAGCAACCTGTATGGGAAGCATCATTGCCACATGATGGTGCCTCATCATTTACTTTGGACCAGTCCGGCAATCACGTGCTGCTTTGCGGGCAAAATGGTGCAAACATACACCAGGTAAGAATGTGTTTCAGCTCAGTTCTTAAACCAATAAATCTTTGTTTAATATTGAACTACTTTAGGCTTGTGTGCACAAGTCTATTTTAGGAATCACTCAGGCAAGATTATACTAGAGATAGATCATTAAAACATGAGAGGGAGGTAAATTAACATGCATTATCTGTTGTAAAAGAATATTTACAGTAAACATTTGAGCTGAATACATTATAAACATATTGTACTTGGCAGATAAAAAAAGAAGGGGAAGAAATTTTGACATGCGAATGTTTCCCTGACTTGGTGGTAGTTAAATTTCTAGAAAGTAACAGTACTGAATAACATCACATAAACACAAAATTTATTATTCAGATATTTATTATTTATGGTAATAAAAATAATTACGTAAAAAAATAAAAAATATGACCGCTAAAATACAAAATACAAAAAATATACATAAAAATTATATATTTCATTCTTTTTATATTTTTCTTTTCTGCTAGGATTATTATCACTATGTTCAGTATAGTGATCAGTATAGTATAGTGTTCAGTATCAGTAGTATAGTGTTCAGTATAAACCTCCCAAAAACATAAAATCTTCAGAGTCTGACATTAGTCACAGTTGTGACTCTGTGTCTGTTGACTCTGATCCACCTATAGTATGCTCTATTGAGAAAATGAATCCCATCATAAACTAAGTTATTAATTTTCAATGTCAACGCCTTCCATTTATAACAACGTGATACAGTGGAACATTAACGGAGCCAAAAGTCATATTGAAGATTTAAAACTTCTTGTACGCGATACGTCTCCATTATTCATTTGCCTTCAAGAGACGCACCTTCACCAATCGCACACTTTCAATTTAAGAGGGTGTTCTGTTGTCAGGGCCGACTTCATAACGGAAGAACGAGCGAAGGGTGGGGTAGCCATACTCGCTCGTGACTCTATTGATGCCGTTCCTGTGGACATAATAACTCCTTTACAAGCTGTCGCAGTTCAGACTACCGTACCATTTAAACTTACCATATGTTTCATTTATTTACCGCCTAGCTATGCTTTCCAAAACAACGAGTTAGTTAACTTATTAATTCAGTTACCTGTCCCCTTTCTATTGATGGGTGATTTTAATGCTCACCACACATCGTGGGGCTCTACTACATGTAACTCACGAGGAAACCGAATTGACAATATAAGGACTACATTAGATCTATGTCTTTTAAATAATGGTTCCCCAACACACTTATCGTCTTCTACAGGTGGTTGGACAGTCGTTGATTTGACCTTTTGCAGTCCAATTCTGGCAACGAAGTTCGAATGGTCGGCGATGTCTGATCTTTACGGCAGCGATCATACTCCGATTAATGTTTCACTTTGTACATTCCACCGTCCGAATCAACGCCCTCCGCGGTGGATTCTACAAAAGGCACAATGGGTGGATTTCACAGAGCAATTTGTATCACCTGACATTGAAGATTTTAACTCTATTAATGAAATAGTACAAACTTTAACTGAAAATATTTTAGACGTAGCACATAAAACTATTCCTCAAAATTCGACTCATCAATCTCGTCCCCCCGTTCCTTGGTGGAATGAGGACTGTAAGAATGCTTTGCTTTTACGTAGACGAGCTCTAAGAAGGTTCAACAGACGACCAACGAGTGAAAATCTTGAGAGATATAAAATTCTCCGAACTAGAGCTCGTAGAATATTTAGAGAAAGTAGAAAGAATTCTTGGACCCAGTATATTAACACAATATCAAGAACAACACCAGTTTCAACTGTTTGGAAGAAACTCCGTTCCGTTTCTGGTTCATCTCCATCAACTCCCTTGATGGGCATCAAACAACGGAACGGAATAATAAGTTTTGATCCTCGAGATATTGTTAATACATTGGGTTTATACTTTGCAGATTATTCTTCGTCTACTTCCTATAGCAATGGTTTTTGTCATTTCAAAAATACTCAAGAAGCAATGCCATTCGTCGTTGGTACGTCTGTTTCTCCTTTGAACGCGCCCTTCTCAATAGAAGAGCTGGAATCTGCACTGTCATCCTCTTCAGATTCAGCACCAGGCTCTGATAACCTTGTATATTCCGTGATTAAAAATCTTCCAACATCGGGGAGGATTTCCCTCCTGAAGATATACAATCGTATGTTTGAGGAACACTCTTTCCCTGATGTTTGGTTGGAAGCAACAGTGATTCCTATTCTTAAGCCAGGCAAAGATAAAACTGATCCAAACAGCTACCGCCCTATTTCTCTTACAAGTGTGCTATGCAAGCTAGTGGAGAAAATGGTAAATCGCCGTCTTGTTTGGTATTTAGAAAATAATAATTTAATCTCTAAGGACCAGTGTGGTTTTAGGCAAGGGCGATCTTCCATCGATCAGTTAGTTTTATTAGAATCTGCAATCCAAAATGCCTTTCTGTTACGTCAAACACTTGTTGCAATATTCTTTGACCTAGAGAAGGCATATGATATGGCTTGGAGAAGAGGAATACTAAATACATTAAAATCATGGGGTATACAAGGTAATATACTAGGTTTTATTAAAAATTTTCTCTCAAACAGATATTTCAGAGTACGCCTTGGATCTACATTGTCAGATCGTTTTCGGTTAGAGAATGGCGTCCCATGAGGGAAGTGTACTTAGTGTGACCTTGTTTGCCGTTGCTATCAATAGTATAACTACTAATGTGCGGTCTCCTGTTCGCTGTTGTCTATTTGTGGATGACTTTGCAATTTATGTTGGTGCTAGAAGTTTGGCCACAGCTGAAAGAACACTTCAGCTTACAGTAAATAGATTGCAGTCATGGACGAATTCAACTGGGTTTAAATTTTCTGCCGCTAAAACTCAATGTATTGCCTTCAGTCGCCGTCGACAGATCCGAACTCCTTCAATATTTCTCGATGGTACAGAAATTCGGACCATTCCATCTGTTCGATTTTTGGGGTTAATATTCGACCAAAGACTATCATGGAACCCTCATTTGCGTGATTTAAAGTTACGATGTAACAAAATTCTCGATATGTTGAGGGTGCTTAGTGGTTCTCGATGGGGCGCTGATAGGACCTGTATGCTGATGTTTTACCGTCGCGGTGATTCGTTCGCGGATTGATTATGGCAGCATTGTATATTCGTCTGCACGACCATCCGTATTAAAAAAAATAGACCCAGTCCATCACTCTGCAATACGACTCGTCTCTGGAGCCTTCCGTTCTAGTCCCGTTGTAAGCATTCTAGCCGAGACTGGGGAACCTTCACTCTTTCGACGGAGACAGAAACTACAGCTAACTTATGTAAGCAATTTATCATCTAAACCTTGGCACCCTGCTTTTAATACAGTTTTCAAAAATCAATTGGTGCGACAGTATGAAACTCGACCGAATTCTACTGCTCCTCTTGGTATTAGAACTTCCCGTATTTTTGATGACTTACGTATTGAACTACCCCCAATGTTTGAAAGGTCCTTTTGTCTTGTCACTCCATGGAAAATCAATATGCCGACATTTGATTTCTCCTTGTGTACATACCAGAAAGACAACACTCCTAACATTGTGTATCAACGTGAGTTTTTTCGACTGACTAGTTCATATCCATCTGCTAAATTTATTTTCACAGATGGCTCTAAGATGAATAACAATGTTGGGTGTGCATTTTACTCACTGGACGAAACGTATAAGTATGGATTACCCTCAACTTGTAGTGTCTTTACAGCCGAACTCTTTGCTATCTTAAAGGCTCTAAACACTATTGAATTCGATAGTTTGCATTACGTAGTTTGTTCCGATTCAAAAAGTGCACTCCAGGCAATCCAGGATATGTGTTCGGTAAACCCTCTGGTTCAAGATGTTCTGTGTTCTGTTCATAGACTTGAACTACGAGGTGCAAGAGTATCATTTATCTGGATTCCTGGCCACTGTGGAATAATTGGAAACACTGTAGCGGATAATGCGGCAAAGGAAGCAACTTTTCTTCCGCCATGCACTCAACGTGTAATCTTGTCTGACTTCCTTTGTCACGTAAAACATTTAATTCATCTACAGTGGGAAAATGAATGGGCAGCTACAAGCAGTAACAAATTGAGGGTAATTAAAAATACTGTTCGTCCTTGGGGTCGTCAATACGTGCAAGTCGTAGAGAGAAGGGTGGTGATCACCCGCCTCGCATCGGTCACTCCATGTTAACGCATGGATTTCTGATGGAACGCGGGGACCCACCTAAATGCGAGTTCTGTAGGGAAACCATCACAATAAGACATTAATTGCTCGATTGTGATGGTTTCCAAAATGTGCTTTTTATGTGTGGTCTGAGCAACTGTTTGCAGACGATGTTGGGAGATAGTGCCTCGGCCGTTGACCGGGTTCTAGACTTCCTTCATCGTCTGAATGTTTTAAATAAAATTTAATTTATTGTATTTGTAATTTCTGGTGTTATTTTATTTATTTATTTTATTTAAAAACTTTATTTCTGTTATGTTTTGCATACTTTTACAAATTGTTATTAAATTTTATTCATTATTTATTGTTATTTAGTTCTTAAGTGTAATATATCTATAATTGTTATCTAAATTTTTAATTTATTTTTACTGTTATAGTTTGTTGTTGTTGTTTTTTTTTTCTTAAGTAAAATTTCGTTTAATTTTCTTTATATATACTTTCATTCTTCGTGACGGCGATGATAACCTAAACGGTTTTTCGCCGGAAAAAAAAAAAAAAAAAAAAAAAAAAAAAAAATGTTCAGTATATGATCTGCCTTCCCTAGCTTCGTCAATTCTACTTTCGTTGACGCTAGAATTGACTTTCGTTACTTTTAGTAGAATTGACGAAGCTAGGGAAGGCAGATCATTATACTGAACATAGTATATATATCATAATTAAAAGAAATGAAAATCTGAAATACAATGATTTAAAAAGATTAAAACAATGTATTAGAATAAATGCTGAGGAATATTTTACGAGTATTTAGTTAATAAATTATGAATTTACATGTTAAGTTCATACAATAAATGCATTCGGGGGGGGGGGGTTGCATCTCAATATATCTGCACTAAACAGCCCCTGACTGCATTTATTATATGAACAAGACGTAAATTCATAATTTATTAACTAAATACTTGAAAAATATTCCTCAGCATTTATTCTAATACCTTGTTTATTATGTATGAAATTAATTATAAGTTCATCCTATCTATTTCACCCCAATTTTTCTCTATTATGGGTGCTTTGGGTAAAAGTTACGTAGTCATGAGGAACACTAGAGTGTTCCTAGTGAAGTAAGGAATCCAACGAGCTAAGGTAGACCAAAATCGGACAAGCCGTTAAGAATTTATGATGGAACAAACATACATACGTACTTACTTATGCAGGTACTGAAAACATACCACTCTTTATTTTGGCAGTTGTGTAAAAATTAAAAAAATTAACCCTGACTAACACGATTCTATTTATTTAAATGAAATTAACTTTTTTTCAGATTTTAATGCTGATTATGATGGTGAAACAAATTTTCAAAAAAGTAAAATGATATTTTTTTTTTATTTTGTGTGGCTTCCAGTTTAAACTTATTGAAACGAATATTGCTGACAAAATCAATTTATTTGCAAAAACTGAATAAAATTGAAGACAAATTGCGAATTTTGAATGCTAAAGTATACATATATGCATATAATGTATAATCATATAAAAATAATCATATAAAAATAATCATATAAAAATAAAATTTTTACAACCCCTCAAAACGTGTTCTGAAGGTCTATCAGCACTCTTTTAATGGTTCTGGATCTAGGTCTCACCATAATGGCTGCACAAATAATCCATTTTCTGAATACATTTCTAAGAAAGACTGAATTTCTCTATTGTGTCAAGTTTAGTGTCCAACTACAAGACGAACAAGGTCCTTGGTTACTTAAATACTTGCTCCCAGAAACCCACTCAAAGATAATGAACATGGTTTTATGTTTCACAAGATTAGTAATAAAAAGAAAAGTATTTTGTTGGCAGTTTTCTTTTTTCTTAGTTTTAACACTTGTTTAGTATTTTAACTAGTATTATAGTATTTAAGCAAGATTTTATACTATAATAACTGTAAATAAGTGCATTTTGATACTTTACTTCAGGCTATTCTATTACTTCTACAGTAATTACACTAATCCCGTGGTATAACAGACTACATGTGGATAGTGTATTAAGCCAATTGTCTGTTAAATGAGGGCAGAATCTGCAAGCGCCCTGATCCGGTTATTAATAGTAATTATTGTGCATTGTACTATTTTTTTTGTTCAGTTGCATGCAAAAAATAAATTGACAATAAATAAGGACTGTTGTGCATCCATCATAGCAATTCTCAATGGGTTAATTTTGTTTTGACAGTCGGTCTTTTCATTCCTTTATGCTCCATTGGTAAACATTTTTTTGGTTAAAACAAAGATTCTGAGAGCTATCATACACAGTTTAGTGGCAGGTGGCCCATTGGCACTGTGGAACTGCAGCACCCCCAGAAAAAAATTAATAAATTTAACATTTAATACTTTTATGTTCATGTGACAAAGTTTGAAAATTATTAAAAGACAGCTTTTTAAATGGGATTGTAACCTCATAGAAGGTACTGCGTTCAATGCAACGCATTAAACTTTGCATTTGGTTACATGCGGCAAGACTCGCCAGTATTCATTTGCATTGAGGTGTGGCCAGTGAAGAGGCAAAGAATTTGATAAGAAAAAATAAATGTTTACACACAAAATTCTACACAGTACCCTCAATTGAAATACCCATTGGCCACGACTGAGGTTAATGTCGTGCCTCAACTAGGATAAAATATTACCTGCATAAAAAAATATTGCAAGAATAAACATACTACTAATGAGGCACTTGTGCTTGCAAATTATGACAAAATTAATATCTTTGGTATTGTCAAATTTTTATTGCAAAATGAATAATTGGAATGGCTATGAGAGTAAGATGTAGACTTGTCACCTAAAAATGAGCACCAATTCTGATTTCTAGATCATCTTTTTAGGGATCATTTTATGTGTGTGTGTGTGCACGGGCTTGTTTAATTTTGGTTCAACAGTTTCAAAGTGGTAAACATTGAAGTTTAAAACATCTTTAAAAGTTCATCAATTTTTAAAACTCTTTATGAAAATTTTACATTGCTTTGTAATCAGCATTAAAAACTGCATCAATCAGTATTTTGAATTTTCAAAATCCATTGAAATTCAGAAACTGAATTTGATGATGTTCAGGTTTCAATTTTTTGTAATATAATTTGAATGTTTAAAATGCTAATAAATGCAGATTTGGATGGTAATTATGATGGTGAAATCAGAATTTCAAAAAAAAGAGTAAGATAAAAATATTATTTCTGGAAATTCGCTTCCATTACGTTAGTAAAACAGATGCATGTCAATTATCTTATTGTACTATGAATTGCATAATTATTTTATTTGCTTAACCTTGGCCATAATATAATGTGTAGTAATAAATGCTATTTGTATTATTATACATGTAATATGTTAACGATGAGTGAAATGTTTCTATATAATTTGTATTATCAGGTGACACCAGGTGGGCTTCATCCAATACTTCAGTTATGTCGATCCCCAATTGTATCTTGTGATTGGGCCATTGCTAACCAATGTGGCACATGCGTCACAGCTTCTGCTGACGGTAGGATAAAAATATCAACGCTTTTGATGCCTTGACAACATCTCAAAAAAGGTATATAACACAACTTAGTTTAGAATTATGTAGAAATATTGAAACTGACTTTGTATTCAATTTATATGTATTCCTATAGTCATTAGGGAAAAAATAGTTGTATTTTTATATTAAAATTAATATATACAGTAGAACCTCGATTATCTCGATCTGGGATTATTAAGACGAGGAAAGACATGGATAACTTAAATTACTGTTAAGCGGCTGGAAATACGTGTTTTATTAATATCTGTTGTACTTTACATGTATATATATGTATTACATTTATAAAATATGCACTGTATTCAAAATTTGTTCTCAAGAAATAAATCAAAATAATGAATTACTGAATTAAAGAAAAAAGTAACAAACAAAAGTGTAGTAGCCAAAATTAACTAAGTAACAGGCCTCTTCAAATTCCTCAGTATGGCAACACACACAACTCCCCCTCTGTTACATGACTCTCTCTCTCTCTCTCTCTCTCTCTCTCTCTCTCTCTCTCTCTCTCTCTCTCTATATATATATATATATATATATATATATATATATATATATATATATATATATATATATGAAAGCATTATTAGAGAACTCTCCTAGCTCTTCATAAAAAAACAACATGCTAGTGGTTTTGCATACTCTTGAATAATGTAAAAAGGAATTAGTGTTACAAAGTGATTTGTGATGTGAATTATAATATTTTATTTTATTTTACAATCAAGATAACCATGTAAAATTTGCTGTAAGAACATCATCAGTTTAAATCATAAACTATAACTTTTACCATTCCTGCTTAGATCTGTAGAATCTTTGTTTAAGTAAGGAAGACTATATTTTTTTATTTTAAGGCGAAAAACACAATGAGGCTATTATCGCCTCTCTAAATGTAAGTGTGAGTATAAAATGTTATTCATAAGTGTAAGTGTGCGTTAGACTCAGGTACCACGATGGATGTCGAAATCCTCTCAATAGGTACAGCTAGTCTGCACCCCTGTGGGGAAGACTGTATAAAACTTTCAGAACCAAATGTTTGTGCAAGTATATTTTTGAAACTTGAATTATAATAGTATCACAACATTTTAAAACTGTGGTCTAAGGAACCAATTACTAACTACTATCTAGCAGCATAAAGTTAAATTCGAACATAATGGCCAAAGCTTCACTTAAACTTAAAATTTAATGCTGCAGATTTTTAGGCTTTCAAACTGTCTTCGAAAAGTCCAAAGTGAATTAGGACTAAAGAAACTTAAAGTGTGCAAACTATCCCTGCGTTGTCTAATTTTCTCGTATGTTTTTTATAATATTAATATTCAGAAATGTATTTAACCTAATTACTTGTACAAACTTACTTATTTTACAGCTAACTAGTGAAATAACAAAAAAATATATTGGGTGGTCAAGTTTAGGCTTAACTGTCCCTAAAGGACAAATTCAAAATATAAATTTTTTTTAACTTATAATTTAAACTTTTTAAAATATTTACATATGTTAAAATAAATTTTCGTTTTATGTTAATAAATTTCATTTTTGGTTTATGTTAATAACCAAATGATGGTTTATAATAATCAAGCTTAATTAATCTTAAGCTTTTGTACTTTTTCTTATAAAAAGATTTATGTAAAAGAGATTATATATATATATATATATATATATATATATATATATATATATATATATATATATATATATATATAAACCTTCATTACTGTGAGTAGTTTTATTTAAACATTTGAAACTTTAAAGCTGTCTTATAAAATTCTGGCAATAGTTTTTTTAAAATAAATTCTATCAATTGTTCTTATAAGATTTTTTATTTTTATTTTTTCATCTCCTATTATATTAATCTTGTACAGGAATGCAGAGTTTTTGTGGAGTGATAAAGGAAAAATTTCGTAACAATTTTCTGGGATGGATCTGCATTAATGGTATACTAACTTAAAATGCATTGGTTATCTTTTGAGAAAAAAAGCTTTGCGGATCTTAGGTAGTTGTAACCCGTGTTTATACCTATACCAGTGCTCTACATCCAGCACCCTTCCTCAGAATTTAATACGCATAATTGTTGGTTATGCTAACAATAGCTCTTAACAACTACTGTATCAGTAGGATAGACTGTTATTATTCTCATTACCCTTCTTCTGAGAATAATTTATTTTGATTGCTTCCTAATCTAATCTAACTTCCAGGTCAACCAGCAGACTAATGTTGCTGCTGCTTGAGTGCTTTCCCTTACTTCCTTGCATCGGTACACTGTAGTTACTGAATAGAAGCCACTTTTTTTGTCTACCTGGTTTTTCAGCATATAGAAAATTTCTTACAAATGTTAATATTAACGGGAAGAGTAGAGAGAGAGGAAGTGTGATTTTACCTTCTTTCTTATATCTATGTATATTGTATATTTTAACCATATTTTCACCAATATTGTACTGTCATGTGTACAGAAAAGTTTCACTAACTTAACTTCTTTAAGTCAGTTAAAACTAACATCAGACTTTCACGGATTAAACATGTTTCTTTTGATATTCACAGATGACATTTTTAAATTATCGACTTTGTGTGTTGATATAATTAATGTGTTTGAAAGGTTAACAAAAATCCAACCCCAATTATGCCGCTAATTGGTAAATCTGCCACTGAAAATCGAGGTTCTGCTGTATGTATTTTTATAAGTGTTTTATTAAAATGTAATTGAAATTTTAACTGTTTATAGGAATTATGTAAAGGTGATTTTTGAAATAATTCACCTTTTTATGTAACCACACATATAGATGGTTATAAACTAGAACTTTATGATTTTTTCCTTAAATTCTAATAAACGTCTAGTATGGGGTGTTGACAAAAAATAGAAATTTTATTTAATATCCAGGTCAAAATCTAGAAATAGTTGTAGCACATATAGTTGTTAGTTGTATCACAGACATGATGGAAATGAACTTCCGAAATTAACAATATCACATTTTTTTTTAGTTTATGTTATAAAAATCGTATTACACATCATATAATAATCAGCATTAAAATCTACATAACGTAGCATTTGAAGTAACAAAAATCAAACCCTGACAGATGTCAGATTAATTTCAGTGGAATTCAAAGTGCTAATTTTGTAGATTTTAATGTTAAAACACAGA
This sequence comes from Callitettix versicolor, assembly GCA_022606455.1. Lineage (NCBI taxonomy): Eukaryota > Metazoa > Arthropoda > Insecta > Hemiptera > Cercopidae > Callitettix > Callitettix versicolor. The sequence goes on from CM040182.1 coordinate 52,359,296, forward strand.
TTTTCAAAAAGTTTAAGATAAAAAAGATAAATTTTTTAAAGATTTAAATAACCACCATTTTGAAACTGTTGGATGGATTTTGCTGGATAACAAACTTGTTTAGGTTATTACTGAATTTGATTTTTGAGCAAAGTTTAAATGAAATCATACTAAAATTGCGAATCCTAGAGTACTAAAACACACACACACACATGCACAGATCAGGATGACTCATTTCTAGTCCTTGGTCGAGATATTACTATTATGATTTTTGAATGGAAATTTTCTAATAATAATAATAATTCCTGGTGACCAAGTGTTGCTAGTTAGGATTTTTACATATACTGATTATTTAAGATTTAAATAAATATGATTGTTAAAAGTTTATTTATCTAATTATTATTTATAAAGTAAAAACCTATAAAAATAATATTTGATTTTGGTAACAAAAAATACAGTGGGAACTGACATGAAGTATGCAGTTAAATATCTGCGTGTTTATAAGATTATAATTAATTACTAATTTTTGTAAAGTTGTACTGCTATGAATTTATATATAATAAACTATTGAAAAATTGTAAACAGCGATACATGTAATTAATATGAGATGTGTTCATTGTGGCTGTGGTTCACAATTTATTTCTTAGATCATAATTTTTATGAATCTGAAGTCATGTGTTTATCAATATATTTATTGTTCATCATCCACTATATTGAAGAAAGCAAAAACACTACACGTTTAAAAATAGCTAGTTTAATATTATTAGATTTCTACAACTAAGTTTTACACAACAAAACAAAAATAATTTAAAGAGTAACAAATAATAGAATAGATAATTAAAATGTTAGTTTAATTAATCTTGTAATTAAAGACATTTGCATAACACGAAACTAGCTATTTAGCGACTTTTTCCAGGTATGAGAATTAGTGTAATCGATTCCTGGCATAATGAATTTTATGAATGAATTTATTTTATATAGTAAATTTAACTTCCTGTACAAATTTTCAAAAAAAATCATTTTTGAGCTGTTTCCAAGATAAGCTGGACATACATGCTTACAGAAATAACGAATTTAACATTATTAGATAACAGGACTTTACATTGCACATCTAAATTAAGCTGTGGTATTTACTGTTTACTAAAATCAGGGTCTTATTTAACAAACTTTACACATTAGAACTGGCCTACATTAGCATACCTAAATATGTTTCAGTCAATAATTATTACATGAATGAAAAACTGGTTGAACTTCATACTTTTTATGAAATCGCTATCCATATTTTAATGTTTACTAAAAGCAGAGTATTTTATTTATTAATATTTACGTATTAGAACTGGTCTAGATTGTCCATGTACAGGCCGATCATTTTATCACTTCTACTTAAAAATGATTTGGTCAGTAATTATTTAAGAGTTGGATACAGTAATAATTTAAATATTACTTTCAATAATATTTTTCATAGCAATCAGCTGTTTTGGTACACAACAGCTGATTGCTAATAAAAAAATGTTTTTGCACTAATTAGCTATTTTTCACAAGTATGAGACCTAGTGCAATCAGATCCTGCCATAAAAAACCTGTATGTACAAATTTTCAAAAAAAAAGTTAGAGCTGTTTACGAGATAAGATGGACATACATATATACAGAAATAGCTCATTTAATATTATTAGATAATAAAAAGCTATTACTAATTTTTGTTATGAAAATAAGTGATTAAGAATGGAGAATATTAAAAAAAAATACAAAACATGTATGTGCTGTTGTAAAAAAATAACATAATTGTGAATATGTATTTTGACTTTCAGAAAAAACCAATATGAAGGCAACAGAGTGCGAGAAAATTGATAATTTATGTGTCCCCCTTTAATTTAAATTCTCGAGATAAAAAAATACATTGTTGGATGCAAAATAGGTTGAACACGTTCTACTATAATATGTAACACTCTGCTGATATTCACTGCGTAAACAGGGTGCTAGAACAAAATACATAGACTTTGTGTAGTCCTATAATTGAAACACGTACGAAAATTGTAAATGTAATACAGCCATTACAAGAGATATAACATCTCATATATTTTAAATTTTGGCAAGTGGTAATGCATATTTTATATAGCCATCACTCGACTTTGTAAATGTCAGTGCAAACATTTTACAGTTAAAGAGGAGAGGGTTAAATGTTGCAAATTGAATTCCGTGTGGTTTAAAATTTATGTATACTGCAATATTAAACTTTCACTCAGGAAATATTTACAATGTTCCCAAAGAATATTAATATATATTTACCCAACAAAGCCAACTGTTGACCTGTAAGTGAGTGTGTCGATTTGTTGTGATGTTAGAGTGAGACGGGAGTATACAGTACAGACAACACCATATCGTATTTTCAGCATCTACAATACATTGAGTTCACATAGACACAGTTTGTGAAAATCTATTATAAACGTAATGTGACTATACCCCAAGAGGGCTGTGATTATTTAAAATATAGTTCCTAATCTGTGTGGGTCAACACTTAGCTTTGTTGAATAAAAGAGTGATGGTAATACAAGCTAAAATGGGCTTGAATTATAAAAACTCTACGTACAAGGAAATATTAACTAAATATAAAGTACTATACAATTTTTTTTTTTAATTGTAAAACTATTGTTAAAACTCAGAAGTTATGAGTTAATGTATATGATTTAAGTTTTAAATAAATCAATACAGTAATTGTTATAGATTTTACATATTAGGGAAGATAACGATTCAGTTATCTTTCCTAGCAATAATGTTGTGTAATTTTAATCATGTCTAGGCATAAGTGCAATGGAATAGAATAAATATACACCATATAGCTCAGACATGAACAACTGTGTGACATTGACAAAAGTTGACAGCTAAGTCTTGACTTTATCAGCAGTATTGAATCAAACCACTTATCTGCTGGAAACTTACATTTCACTTGGAATTTTCCAATTACGTACTTTCCGCATAAGGAATCATTGCCGTAATGCAGACAAAGTGTCATGCCGTAAGCAATCAAAGTGAGCATGGAGGAAAGCTTGATAATGTTTTAAGGCTTGGAGTATGATCGTTGTTTTCTACAGTTGTTGGAATACTGAATAATGGAACCAACCACGTACTATAAACTTGAATTACTGCAACTCTACTTCCATTAAATTAATCTGCATACTTTTCATGTCTGAGACTATAGTTGTGACTATAATACTACAATTTACAAAATACAATAAATAACTTTTTAAAAGCTCAATAATATTTCCTTATTTTAACAGAGGTCTAGTGCTATAAGTGTCTTAATAGCGGGAGAAATTCTAAAATGTACTACTCTCTCAAATATTATTCTTAAATATTGTCACTTATAACAAGATTAGTGCAACAGTAAGCTTGTGATAATCCAGAGTATATTGGACATCACTACTAATGGATTATTAAAAACAGTGGATTAGTGGATAGGGAAAAAAAATAATTTTTTTCCTGTACTGCAACTAGGAAATATTTGATATTTCCACTTGATATTTCGTACTTGGAGAAACTACTGGAAGAGACTTTGCTTTTCCCTTACTGTCAGTCTCGTTTCCCCTTGCTCCCTTATGTTTCCCGTACGTTGCTCTCTCGTTTCCTCAATCCTGCATTGCCCATCCCAATTTCACCATATTAGCATGTAACAGAACACAAAGGGAGCGGAGAGAATACCATACCATTTTGGATGAGATTTCTACATAGTTTGGAGCTTTTATTGCTGCTTGGCTATCCGAAGTATTAGAATGTTCTTTTAAGACATAAGAAGACATGTAAGTCCTTCTTTTAATACTCGATGTGCACATGCTAAGATTGCACAAATATCGGCTTGGCTTATTGTGTAATACCTTCCTAGGTGAGCTTCAAATGTTGCCTTAGTGGTTTTGCAGTATCCTCCATATTCAGTCTGCCGATCATGCAGTGATCTGTCTTGTATACCATACAAGCTGATCAGGATGTAACGATTACTTGCCATTTTCCCATTCTTCTTATAAATGGAAAAGAACTGTGAAAAAATGAGTGAAGATATACTCAGTATGCATGCTATCAGTTAGCATGTCTAACACTGAGTCTTTTAGAACTTCTTTGATGATCTCGGAGGACGATCCACTTCAAGGATGCTCTCCCTCCATTTGCCTATAGGCAGCCTGTCTTACCTCCAAGGCAAATTGTATTGACATTGCTCATACAAATATATTGAGTGTTTCCTTTTTCATCATCTTTCTGTTTAATTCTACATTCATTTACTTTCATTAACATTCCTTCTTTTTAATTAGTATTTCATCAACTGAATCTCATTTTTCGTGATAAACACTTAAACTTCATTCTCTATTTAACTTGATGACTCCAATAAAATAGAATCTTATAAATTACTATTTCATGCTCAGATTTACACTTTCACATTATTTTATGTAGTTGGAGATCAACTAAGGGTTTTCTGGATTCTTTTTTTTTATCATAATGGATTTTTTTTTTTTTTTTTTTTTTTTTGGTATTTAACGTCCGACTATTGTGCACGCTTGGGCTAATGCAGACGATGGGATGATTTATAGCGTATGAAAATGCCAAGCACTCGCCGGGAATCGAACCCGGGTCCTCGGGGTGAAAGCCTAGTGCGCTATCCACTAGGCCACTGAGGCGGCTTTATCATAATGGAAGTGGGTGTTACACTCTAGACCTCAACCTTTAGGCTTTTTGTGCACTTCCCAATCCCCAAAAAAATTCAGTTTAGTTTTGTGTCCTTTGTGAGTCTTAGAACTTGTTTCGCTACATTTCTAACTTCGACAGGAGCCGCAATTTAGCCATAGAGCCGAAGATCATCAGTCTTTTCTGGTCCAGTGCTTTACATTTCAAATGTAGATGTTTTGCTACTCAGGTCTGCATTTCAGATTTCCTTGAACTAAGCTCATAGTATTTACATGCTTCCTGAATGTTCCATGTCTTGTCATGTAGCTCAAGATATTCCTCAGCTTATTTCCACTTAGTGAGAAGGTTTGTCATAATAGTTTGTGATAAAGTGACACATAGAAGTTACTTTCCAGCAGTCTCTTGGACTCTTGGACACCCCCAATTTTCTCTCTTTCTCAATCCAATTTTTCACTTTGGATCTGGAAACGGTTTTACTAAAATCCACATACCAGTTCTGGACCAATGTATGGGGTTCTGGCCCCATTTTTGCTAATTCACTTCCTTCATAGCCTCTGTAACCAGGCACTCAACTCACCTTTGCCTGGTTTAATGTCAAGAGCTTAATCAAAGTATGGTGGCATTCTCACACAAACTTGTAATTGTATTCATGTGTATGTAAGGTCTTATTAGCAGCCTGGCTATCCATCCTAAATGTGATTTGCTTATTTGCAGTCGCTTAAGTTAGGCACAGTAGTACACATTGGAGTATAACACATTTTTTTGGCCTGATGTACTGTTGCAAACTTCCTCAAAGTGATGCTAACTTCCACCTTTGATGATTTTCCATAATTCCTGCCCCTACTTCTTCAGCAGTATGAGATCCATCTGTGTAAAATATTGTTTTCATCCCTAGTCGTAATGTCCTCACCTTATCATCCCTGTTAGGAATGCTTGTTTTATATGGTTTGACCTATGAGATTTTCCTAGTCATATTGTTTTGTCTCATGTTTAAAGACAAGATTGTAGGACTCCTGATTACAGATTATGCCATGTCCGTTAATCCAGTTACTTCTTTTCCACATAACAGCTAATACTTCGTAAACTTAAACCGACAAACTTGCTTCAACAATAATGCTAAGGTCCAAATCTTAGTAGGACCAACTTTATGCTAAGGATCAAAATGATGACAGAAGAACATTAGTTTACACTTAAAATAATTTTAAAAATCCTTAAAGTAATCAGTAGTAAAAAGAATTGTGTATAACATTTTACTAAAACACACACACACACACACACACACACACACACACACACACACACACACACACACACACACACACACACACACACACACACACACACACACACACACACACACACACACACACATACACACACACACACACACACAACACACACACACACACACACACACACACACACACACACACACACACACACACACACACACACACACACACACACACACACACACACACACACACACACACACACACACACACACACACACACACACACACACACATACATACACATACACACACACACACACACACACACACACACACACACACACACACACACACACACACACACACACACACACACACACACACACACACACACACACACACACACACACACACACACACACACACACACACACACACACACACCCTAGTTACCAAATAACGAACTTTCGTCCATGGGTGGGTTGTTAACCATGGTAGAAAACACTGATTATAATATTTTTTAACCAATACAGGTTTAGTATTAATACTCACATAATTGGTTTACTTTCTGTTTATTTTAAAGTGCAACGAATCAATAAATATATAATCTATGCTATTTTTTTATGAATTGTTTTGTAATGTCAGAGAAAAATCAAGTTTTCAGTTTTATTTAGGATTAAGAAAACTTATTTGTTCACTAAAGCGATTTATTCTGCTATTTTAAATATATATATATATATATATATATTATAACCTATTTGATAAATTTTTATTATATTGTTTATAAAACATATTTGTATCTTGTGTAGAAATCAAATGGGAAAACATTATTTACAAAACTGTTGTTAGAAAATTATAATGTAGCTGTAATTTGGTATATATATTTATATATTATATATAAAGTTTTGATTTATAGCTACCATGAAAGTGCATCTGCATTAAAGCCATCCTTTATAACAATGTTGTGTTTAAATAAATAGCCTAAACCTGTTACCAGCGTGTTACATAGTAAGCCTCATATAGGCCTTGGTCTACCTTGAATTATCTAATAGTTTTGATTCATAATCCTAGATAATTCATCGTTAAAATTCACTATGAAATTTGATGTGGTATAATCATTGGTAGTTTGAAATTTCTTTGGATGGTTTGAAAAAAAAATGTACAAGTTTAGCTATTGAAAAATTTTAAAAAGATATGACATGTTTTTCAAGGATTATTCATGGTCATTTTAAAGAAATGTATCTGTCAGTTAACAAGCAGTTAATTATGTTATTTTCCCCCTATTTTTTTTTAAATGAGTGGAAATTTAAACAATCTATGCTGATTACCTACCCTCACTCCTCATTGTTTTTGTCTCATCATTAGACAGAGTGGTGAATCATAAGTCATGTTCTTTGTCAAAATTAGTAACGTAACTTTAGGAAGTTTTAACGTACCACCAGACCATAAACTTCATCTGTGCAACTGTTTCAACAGTATTTTGAAGTTGATATCTGCATAAATGTATTATTAAAAGTCAAGAAACGCATAAATTGTTTGCTATAAAGAAATATTTGTTACGAGAAGCGTCACTATACTATGTTAGGATAGTAATAGGTAAGCAGATCTTCAAATTATAGTAGAATGTTGTATGTAGGGTTACTTTTTTTGTTTTGAACTTTTTTTCATTAAAATTTTTTTGGTTGGTCTCTGACTTAACCAGGTCCCTGCCTTCAAAAAAGTGTTTTTGACTTGGATATCTGTGCACATCATTGGAAACTAAACTGACTGCTTTATGTCAATTTGGGCATGTAAGTATATTGACCTATTTATCCATGCAGTACCTACACACAACACTATAGTAGTCACTGCACTGTAGGGTTACTACACTGTTTTTTTTTTATTTTACATTACAATGATCGTGGTTTTGATTTATAGTATGTACTGTATTGTTTTGTTACAAAAACATAACTTTAAATGTAATATACAACTTCACTTGTGAAGACGTTCTAAATTATTATGTGCAAACAAGTAGATTTTAAAATTTCTGAAATTGTTTTGGGTAAATGAGGTTCTTTTTTTTTGGTGTTTAACGTCCGACTATTGTTCACATTTGGGCTAATGCAGACAATGGGATGATTTAGAGCGTATGAAAATGCCAAGCCCTCGCCGGGAATCGAACCCAGGTCCTCAGGGTGAAAGCCTAGTACGCTATCCACTTGGCCACCCTAGTGTAATAGTGTGTACATTACTGAAATGTATATTTTACATTTATTGATTTTTAAATGATAATGTGCAAGTTGTAAGAAACATTGTTGCTAGTAGAGAAAATGTTTTTGTTTAAGGCGAAAAGCACATTGAGGCCATTATCGCCTCCCTAAATGTAAGTGTGAGTGTAAAGTGTTAACATCGTAAGTGTAAGTGTGATAGACTCGGGTACTGTGAGGGACGTCTAAATACTTTCAATAGGTGCAGCTACTCTGCACCCCCCCCCTGCAGGGGTATAGAAAATGTGGCTGGCCAGAATTAGAGTTAAGACTTTAGTCTTCTGTTACAACTTTTTTGTTTATATTTTAGATGATGGTTTTAGTTTTTTGTTAATAATGTTCATTTTAGTCACTGACACCAATATGCTCTAGTATAACTGTGTCAGCATTGATGCATCATAACCAACTTGTTATTTGATGTTCTGCATTAATTAGAATGTTTTATTTAGGAAAAAATAACTTTGGATAAAAAAATATTTTGTTTTATGTGGAATGTAGATTTCTGTATTATTTGAATAATTAAATTAATGATTAAAACAGCGAATAAGGATAAAATGCATCCTTTACTAAACAGTGAAGAATGCTTTTGTGAATATGTAGTACAGTCTGGAAGAGCTATAAAAACTTGTGTTAAAGAACATTTCAATTGTTGGCATCATGAAAAAATGATACAAATTGTGTAAATCGTTAATTAGAATCTGGTTGTTTGATAAAGGAAATTTATATTAATTAATTAAGAAATTGTTAGTTAGAATATGTTCTAGAAAATCCGGTCATGATGGGACTAAAATTTTAGATACAAACACAAGTAACAACAACACAATGTATGTGCACACAAAGTTTATTCACAAAAGTTCACTTATTATGGTTTTTGATTGTTTGTTATAACTGTTCACTTCTGTTAGCCTGAGTTTTTCAAGACCGAAAACAGAGTGATTTAATTAGGATTTAGTATAGTAATCTGGCTACGTAAAGCCTAATATTTAGTAAGTTTATGTCTCATATTTTTGGAGAACTAGTAAGTTAGAAATATACTTGTAACTGTGACGGAATATCAAATACTATCTCGTAATAAGTAACTATCACACCAGAAGGAATAATTGGTAATGCACAATCAGAGAAAACAATAGGTTTGTATCTACTAAATTCTCATGGAGAAATATTAGTAGTAGTAGTAGTAGTAGTAGTAATATTTGGTAGTAGTAGTTCAGTGTTGGTGGATTTGGAAAACCTGTTTTCATAGTGCTATAGATGAAAGTTTCCATAGCAAAGTGGGATTTGACGGTTGGACAAGGGACACTGCTGCTTGAGTTGAAAGATGCATTCTTATAAATCACCCCCAGTGTGGGATTATGTATAAATTCCATTTCAACAGACTTATAAGGCTTAGCCAACAGAGAAATCAAGCGTTCTGATTAGTAGATGCACTTTGTGCGAAGCTTGTTGCTTACAGGTAACGAGGCTTTTACAGAAAAATTATCTAGCTCCAATTTCCCCTGTGTGGCATGATGACTCTGATTGGTTGAAGAATATAACACAACTGTGATGTTTATGCATTCTGAAACTGTTGAATTTTTAATGTTTTGTTTACTCCAGAAATAATAGGTCAATGACCTTAACAGTGATCATTCTTTTAATTTGAACAATTTGAATCCATAAACACCAAAAAGGTATAATTCAAGATACAATTTAGAAATTCTGGAAATAATAGATCTGTTTGTAAAATCCCAAATTTTAATTCAAATAATCAGGCTAACTTCAACGCCTTTCCCTTATTGAAGCACGTTACTAAGGGTTTCCCCAACCTGCTGGTCACTGACCTTACAATATCAATCCTTCCTTTCTTTGTCTTCTCCCTTCCAGTCTTAATAACATCAACTGTATTAGTATATAAACACATTTTATAATATTTAGCTTTTCTATGTCTGAGGATGCATCATGGTAAAACAGAAGTTACTAAATAAAAAAGAATTTTGTAAAACTGTATAAGCATTCTAATTTTTCTGGATTCAAACAGCTTTCCTTCCACCTACGTGGTGCACAAAACTGTAATTAAAAAAAAATTGTTGCTCCCTCAGTTTTTGAAAGTGACAAAATTTATTTTTACTATGTTGTTCACAAAAAAGAGTCTTTAAAAATAATTAAAAATTTTTTTTGGATTGACTAACCAAAGGATTTAAGGATCTAGAAGTGTTGTTTTCGTTGTTAACCCTTTTAATCCCAATGTCCAATTTATCATACATCTGTTTTATATAAATGTAATTACATCATTCTTAGCTCTGACAGTTTAAAAAAAATTTAAATTACAAAATTTTTCAAGTAGTGAACATTTAAGTTGTTTAACATAAACATAACCAAATAATATTAATACAATATTCAACAGCTCTTGAGACTTGTTTTTTTTTTGCAATTGGAAAATTTTTAAAGAAGAAAATTGCTGGAAGGTTGAAAAAATACCATATTAACCTAACCATTGCTCATGAAGTGTGAAAGTTAACATTTTTTTCTCACAAAATCATTTTATTGTTGCTATAAGTAATAAAAGACGTGTATAAAAACAATGAAATTACCAAAAAGAATTACGTTCATTATCCTTCAAATACTATTGTGTAAAAAATTTACAAATAGCAGCTGCCATGCTTCAATTTAATGGTACCAAATTATTTTAAGAACAAGCATTGTATTGACAATATGATGACGCTGTTTAATATTACTTCGGTGACCTTGGCGTATAAAATCTTGCATGCTCCATACAGTGTACATTGACTTCCCAACTTCATTAGAAATTGCATAATAGTAACACCCTTAAGAGGTAACTCTTCTGCAGGTTTAATATCACATAATGTATTAATAAAACAGGTAGTAGTGCAAAAATTACTTTAAAATCATGAAAATAAGTGGTGTCAAGTTATCGCATGAGTACAGATTGGTCGAGTGGTCTAAGGCCTTGTTATTTAGAAAGTATAGTGTGCTAGAAGCAAGGGACAAAGATTTTTTTTGTGCAACTCTCTTAAAAGTTTGACTATCTGTATTAGAGGGGCGAGGCAAGGTTCACCGTAAATAAATTGTGAAAGCTGACAAAAAAGGGTAATTTTTTTCTGAGTTGCATTTATGACCAAATTTTTGTTGAAATTATTATCATGAAATACTATTATGTTCATTAAGCTCAAAGTATGTTCAACAATAAAAAATATTACATTTTGGTCCATGGTACTAAAACGGTTAAAATATCTTTACAAGACTGATGTGGGTGTGCCATTTTTTTCCACAATAACTTTTCTTTACAACACATTTGTTTTAATATGTGGAAGCTGACAGGCTCATAATTCTTTCGGAATTGCATATATTGCCAACTCTGTTGATACCTTTGTTTTACTAAGTACTGTGTTTGTCCAGTTGAAAATATTATCATCATTAAGCCTAAAACATGTCCAAAAATAAATTGTATTGCATTTTGTCCATGTAATAAAGTGCATTGGAGGGTTGAAATGACATGGTAAGTCTGTACTGTGGTATTGGTGTAGTGTTTATTTTTGTAGATCTAGGTTTATTTGCCATTGTTTTCTTATTTGAAACATTTACTTTTGGGCAAATTACATGAAATAATATAGTCACAAATAGAGTACACAAAATTTTCTGGTTTTTTTGTATCTATAGATGTAAGCAAGAATGTTGCGTTGTTTCAGTTTACAAATATATGCTACATTAAATTTCAAAAAATTTCAATCCAGAATTACAACTTAGCCAAAAATTAAAATGAAATATTTTAACTCAGCAAAAAATAATAAACCATAGATGAACTATGTACTTCCGAAAAAAAAATATTTTTTTAAATAACTGTGTAATGTATACGGAACTGTGTTCTAATATTAAGCTTTGCAAACACAGATTAGGAATAAGCATAGAATTCACTTAAAATAAAAGACATTTTGTGACTCATTTATCATATATATATATATATATATATATATATATATATATATATATATATATATATATATATAGAATATAAGAATTACTTGAGAAAAATTAGTTCAATTAATTTATTTATTTTGTAAACAAATTATGTAATATTTTTTAAATAATTTTGAGTATTATAAAACTATAAACAAAAGTAGAAAAATAGATTTTCTTCTAAATTTTCCGATTTTTCAGTTTCTAAATATTATTACATTATAACTAATTATTGAAATATTATGAGGAAACATATCAAATGTAATCCAAATTTTTAAAAAATAATCTGTCACTTTTATAACGTATACATTATGTACAAATATGTTACTCATTTACACAATAAAATATGTTTCAATTCCCGCCTTTCTGTGTATAAGGATCAACCTAACCCGTCGGCCCATCGGTTCACCATCCGGTTCGTCTTCGTTGAAGTCAAATCAACACAAATTGTTACTCCTAAAAAAATTTTGATCTTTCACTCGAGGACGACGTATTTGACAGCGTAAACACGAATTATTCGCTTTTAAATTTATTGTTTTTTGTGAATTATTTTTCAAGTAAAAACAAATAAATTTAAACTTAGATGAAATATGAATGGATCTTAAACAAAAAGACAATAATAATTTTAAACCCAATAATTCTAGGGCTAGGATCATTGCACCTTCAGTATAAAGTTAAGGTTGACGCCTTTTTTTGGCCAGTCCGGCCCTGGCTTATAAGCATTCCGTTATCTCAGGTGAGTAAGTTTATAGTTCAGCCACTTAGTAAACGCGTGTGCGAGAATTTCTCGCGCATGTAGAAAAATTCCTCTCCAAGAATCTCGTAAGCAATAGTGAAGGAAAAAAGGAGCTATGCTGAGAGAATGGGGACTGGTCGCCTCACTATCACATTTTTCTCTGTCGCACTGGTTTTCTTATTAGGCTCTTTTTTAAGCGGCTTACCTATAGTTGCTGTTTTTCCAACCAGCACGCAGCACTCCAGAGTACTGCTTAGTCTACTGATTATGTTTATGTTATCAGAAAATAAATTCAAAATATTGTGAGATGTCTGCAAGTCAATATTGATGTTGTCCGATATTTGGATATGTCAACGAAGGTCGTGAGGGAACCAAGCTTTACAGTTTTCTAGCTTAATTGAAAACGAAGAATTACAAGAATTTTATACAGTTACATAGTAAAATAGTTGAATGTACGCAGTAGTTTTATTGCAGTTTGATATATCACAAAGGGAGACGGAGAATTAAATATTTCCAAAATTATTGTTAAAAACTATGTTTTCAGTTTTCTTGTTTCTTTTCTTGGTCCAGCGTACAAAGGCTATTCTTAGAGTAAATAAAATAACAAAGGTTTGAATCAGTTCACGAGCCATACAATTTCAAGACATGTATATATCAAAGTTACTGGACAAAAGGTACAGCGTGTCGTAAGTAACTTTGTCGTAAGAGTTCAGTTTTTTAATATGATGAATAATGAAAAATATACAATAAAAGAAAAAGAAGAGTTACAATAATTCATCATAGCATGTAACAGATGAATTAAGGGCAACTATGCCTTTAACCTTTAAATTGTTTATCTATGAGATTCACTAGATATCCCTAGCCCAGAAAAGACTCTATGAATATTATTATTTTGATAATAAATAGAATAAACGTAAAATAAATAAACGCATATAATAAAAAGAACTATAATATTTTAAGCATACATATTTATCTACTCTTCCTACCACTTTAAAGACAGAATTTTGACTATTACTATTTAAATTTTTTCAAACTTATGATTTTGTTTTTTTGCAGTGGCAGCACTGTATAAAAACTGTTAACTTTGTAAAATGTAAAATTTGTCAGGACTCTGGACACTGTACTTTGTTTTGAAGTTTTTAATTTATGTAGTGTGTGTTTATATTTTATCAAAATATGGCAACCCATAAAGAACATTCAGTTTTACTTTTAAAATCAGAACAAATGGCTGTACAAAATAGTAGTACAACTGATCAATATGCAGAATTGTTTAAAACTTTAAATTTACCAAATGATGTCGTACATGTTATAGATTTCGATTACCAAAACATGAAGACATTGTATAACAAACTGAATCACCCAGAACAATATTCAGGTAGGCACACGCAGTCTTATAAATAAATTATTTATAACATTTTTTGGGGAAGATTTAAAGTGTTACACTTAAATACAGGTAATGACCCATAAAAAAAAATGTAATTTTTCAAAATATCTTGATGGTTATTGACAAAGTAATAATGTAAGCACTAGGCAGGGCTACATTTTTTTATGACATTTCGTGCCTCTTATAATACAACTAATTATTTTTAAATATTTTTTTTCTTTTATTACATACTTTATTATTCTGCGGAAAATTAAATTTCATAATATAAATTATGATTCTATGTAGTCTTCAACGGAACTATATTGCCCTTTACATTGCATTTAGCATGTACCTCTACTATGCCAAGGTCACTTTGGTTGTTAACCACTCAGTTACTTTTGTTGATTACGGGAATGGTGCACATACGAATATGGTCGAAAGATGCTGGCGTGAAGTTTGGCACGCAATACCACAATCTGGCGTTAGAAAAACCACTTTGTGGGATATTTAGCCAAATTTAAATTCAAAGATGGCAACTTAAGCAAAGAACTCACAATTTTTTTAAAGCAGCAGAATTCTAATATCCACCATAACAGTCATTACAAGGTTAGTAACTTTTACAGAATGTGGGTGTTTTACAGAACTGTGATAGGTTATTTCCAGCAATAATACTTTGGTAAAAATGTAGTGTAGCCTGTTACGCCTTTTTCAAAATTTTTTTTACTGGAATGCTTCAGTACATGCCTAAAACCAATAATCCAAAATATAAAAGCTTGGAAACCACAAGAAGTTTGTAGAAAATTGAAAATAAAAGTGACCAACATAACCTCAAAATTGCTACTGTGCGAAAGTTGCTAATGTGTTATAGATCGGTAAAACAATAACAATACGTCTAAAACGGGTTTTGCATGATAAAAAAAATTTCATCTTTTTCTAAACAAAAAAAACCCATAACCTAACTGACACAGTTGTTAGGTCTAACACGGTGATGCGTGAAGAAACATTTCATTTCTTTAAAAAAGAATACTGCATAACCTAACTGACAGAGTTGTAAGGCCTAACACAGTGATGCTTGAAGAAAACCTTTTTTTTAAAAAAAAAAAGAATACTCAATAACCTGACATGGTACTTGCGTGGTGAACCTAACTGATACATATTAATCTTTTAATCATATTCGTGTGTGCACATGTCTCATAATCAACGAAATTAACTGAGTGATTGACCATGAGATGGACAAAGCCGTCAGAAAGGCAATCGTAAGCCTTCCAATTCAAGCGTCACCGTGTTAGGCCTAACAATCGGTAAAGATGCAGTATAGCCTGTTCTGCCTTTTTCGATATTTTTTTCACTGAAACGCTTCAGTACATGCCCAACAGCAATAATTCAAAATATAAAAGCGCGGAAACCACGAGAAGTACGATAAAATCAAAAATAAAAGTGACCAACATAACTTCAAAATTGCTATAGCGTGAAAGTCGCTAACATGTTTTATTTTCGTTTTTAATCTTACTTCTCGTGGTTTCCGCGCTATTATATTTTGGATTATTGCTTTTGGGCATGTAATACAGCTTTTTAGTAAATAAAATATCAAAATATGCAGAACATAAATAAAATTATACAGTGGACACTGCATAAATACCAATACTTTCATATAAAAATGTGTGGTAGCCTGGTGTATTTAGGTTATTAAAGCAATTTAAAAAAATAGCTTTTATTGTTAGTATTAAAACCACACATTTAATTAATTGTTAACATGAAAAACATGTTAGCTACTTTTGCGTAGTATTAATTTTGAGTTTACTTTACAATATGACCGCCTTTGAGAAATAAGAAGTCTGTTCATATGCTTTTCTGGATGTCCAACAAACATTTGATATAGTTTGGCTCAAAGGTCTGCTGTACAAGATCAAAATCTTTTTGTCTCATTCAATGTTCATTCACCCAATCAGAAAGGCTTGTGGTATATTTTCAATTAATAAGAAATTTTTCAGGTATCGCTGGTCATGCTAATATCCTCTAGGGTAATTGTTTAATATATTCGACCTCAGATATAAAGCGGTTGAAGGGACGAAACGTGTATGAGCGCTGTAAACAAGATAGCGTTGTAACCGAGTTTATAGTAAACGAGTTTGTAAACGGCAGAAATACTGTATGTAGTGAAAGAAAATCATATTTTGTACTGTGTACATAGTTAATAGCTATTTTATTACAATACATATTACATAATTTTGAAATATATTGTAGTTAAAACTAATAGAAAATAAGTACACTACAGTTTAGTATATATACATGAAACACAGTGGGTACACTGTTGTGAGGATTCGTGTTATACACTATTTTTAATTTGAATATTGAGTGCAAAGTTTATTGGAATGAAACTATATGACGTACGTTTTTAAAAAAAACAGTGTTTATTGAATAATATTGTATGAATAAAATTCCACGGTGGCCTAGTTGATAGCGTACTGGGCTTTCACCCCAAGGACCCGGGTTTGATTCCCGGCCAGGGCTTGGCATTTTCATACGCTATAAATCATCCCATCGTCTGCATTAGCCCAAGTGTGCACAATAGTCAGACGTTAAACACCCAAAAAAAAAGTTTCCCCTCAATAAGGCGTACAAAGTGTGTGTGTGCGTGTGAGAACACTTTTATGGGAATGACACAATTTACATTGTTCAGCCTGCAAAAAAATTCTAAGAAAGGGTCTGTTTTTATTCTCAACCTTTATTCTATTTTTTTTTTTTTTTTTTGCTGCAAAAAACCATTAAGGTTATCATCGCCATCTTATTGTAAGAATAGAACACAAATTGTATTTGAAGTGAGAGTGACTATAAGACATCAGCTTAGAAAACTGCCTAGAGCACCAGTGGGACAGAGAAAAAAATGTGCAAGTGAAAGGTCAGGTTCCCACTGTGTCACCATAGCTCCTCCCTTTTCCTTCACTATCCCTGAGTAGTAACAGTTTCTAGACTCAAATTAGCAGACTCTGTGTCCCTGAACTGTTAGAGGAAACTGGAGGGAAATTCTACATGTACGAGAAATTCTCGCACAGGCCATTTACAAAGTGGCTGGACTATAACAGCAGTGTGACAGCTTATCCGAGTTCACAAAGCATTGTAACCGAGCCTAAAATACATGTACACTTAATATAGAACATTATGAAAATAGCACTATAACCGAGTTAGCGTTCTAACCGAGAGCATTATAACCAAGTTCAACTGTATTTACTTATCACCAGCAACTTCTTTAAGTGAAATATATTATTTATTTTTGCTTGCAAAAATGAGATTAACATTTTTAAAGAATCATAATAGTGAGATAAGGAAACAAAAGTTATAAAAAAGTATGTTATCTTTGAAACACCCAAAACATTCAATGGAAGATGTATGAAAATTATATGATGTGGTGCCCTTTGTACAGCAACTGGAAACATCACCAGTCACCCGACTGAATTTATCATTCATTTTTGCTTACTAATAACAGGTTAACACGTTAAAAAAAAATAGAAAAAAAAGAAAGATGAATAGCTTACTTTATTTCCATACATACCAGGGTGTTAAGTTAGCAAGACATAGTATAATATAATATAGGTTAACTTGATAATAATGATATGTATAATGACAATAATGCACATGTAATAATTTCCAATTCATTTTTCCAACTGCATGCTAATCTTTTAGGAAGTAAAGACAACTTTTCACTTTTTTTGTTTTCTGGGCTTTTTTTACATGTTAATCTATTGTTAGTAAACAAAAATGAATAACATTCCTCAATATGGAAAAAGTTGGTGACAAAAAATATTAACAGTACCTCCCAGATCTTTTTCAGTATTATATTCAGGAAAATGTATATTTTCAAAGAAAATAATAGAATTCTAAGATGGATATTGATGGTCCTGCTAAATTAGAGTATATTAGGTACTAATATAAGATAGGCAAAAATAAAGTTTCTTGGTTCATGTGAAATAGTACTTTTACATTAAAGCAATTAAATGTTAACCACTCAACTGCGTAAGTAATGTATAAATCTGTATTCAATACAAAACAATGTCAGTTTCGGTTAGATAATTTTTTTTTAAAGGAAAATATTTGGATATTATTTGTTAAAGTACAGTAGTTCAAGTCTTAGCCTATATAATATTTGGAAATTGATGAAAAATTGCTGAACAAGATAGCTATCACAAATAAATTCAATTAACTTCAAAATGGAAAAACATTCGGCCTAAGTTTTTAATGAAAAGTAAAAAGTGTGTGTGCATGTGCGTGTGTGTGTGTTTGTGTGTGTGTGTGTGTGTGTGTGTGTGTGTGTGTGTGTGTGTGTGTGTGTGTGTGTGTGTGTGTGTGTGTGTTGTGTGTGAGATAAAAATGTTAAATTAATGCGTGTCTATAAAACATACAATTTGGCTACTAAAATAAAGCTTCTTTGAACAAAATTTTATAGAAATTTTATTTTCAAAAAACTACTGACATTTTTTGAGACTGTTAAGAAATTTTTTACTAAAAAAATTGAATATCATTAGACATGTTAATATTCATTTTACCAAAGTATAATATATGAATATATAAAGTATAATTTGGTTCCCAAAGTTAATATTTTTTTAAATAAAAATTTTATACTGTTGTATGTAGATCAATGCTGCTTTGTAACTAATTATATACAAAGTGTGATTTTGAAATTTTTTTCAAAATCAGTTTTCTAGAGTGCCAAATATATTGTTACCATTTTATTCATAAAAATTAGTAGGTTACTTATAGGAAAAAATTAGATTAGATTTATTATTGTAGAACAGTGTGACCATCAACATTTGGTTAATCACTAAATTTTCTTAAACAAATATGGTTTTTTGAGTAACAAGGTAAAATTTTCTTAGTGTTCTCAGAAAAACACAGTGTACTGAGTTTTAAAAGTTGTATAGTGTAAGGTTAGGCTTAAATACAACAAAAGTATTAAAAAAAATAACGACATGGTAAAAATAGTTTTAACTATGATAATTTTTTTTATCCTACAAACTGTAGTAAACCATAGTATAAAAAATGTACACATTTTTAATGAAGTTAGAATTCTTCACTACGTACTCTCACAACATGTGGAACTACTATAAAGGGAATTGACACATTTAAATATTGAAGGTGTTTGGTCTTAAAATCATTGGTACCAAAATTGTAGTTTGTAGTGCAATGAGTGATCATACTGGATTATACAGAGGGCTGGATAATCGCTACAATACTGTATTTGCAGGTCTGGGTATAAAGTATTTGTGGTCATCAGCTATCTGTGTTGAGGCAGATCACTAAAAATGTGTTAGATGAAACAAAATTAACTTAGCCTAGATACCTATGTTAATATACTAAAAAAATATCAGATCTCTGAGTGATCAAACCAGAACTAAAACTAAGACAAATGTGATCAGGAAACCACAAGCTACCAAAAAAACATTACACAAGAGCTGACACATTGTCAAATTCATATCAGAAATAATACGGTATTATTTTATAATACTATTTATAATTATTTTATAATTTATTGTGTATTAAATTATTATTTGGTAGCATTTTTTGTTGTTATTTTAAGGCGAAAAGCACATTGAGGCTATTATCGCTTCTTATTTAATAGCAGTATATTTTTATTAACAAAATTTGACATATTTAACTTTTATTAGGTAATCTAATACAAATATGTAATTTCCTAGCCTGGGATCTAATAATGACACCTTTTTCTTTATTTGTTAATATGTCAGGCTTTTTAAATATAACATTAATATTATTATTGTTATTATTATTAAAAATTAACAGTTAAAGAAAAATGCTATGTTCTTGTTGCATGTTACAGTTTGAAGTCAGGCACTTGAGAAAGAGAGTTGCTACAAACTTGTCTTGTACTTCTTTGTATTCACAAATGACGGAAAATGTGTGAAAGTTTGGACCAAGTAATATCAAGTTTATACTAATATTATATTAGTAGCCAGATATTATTTTTGAAACTGTTTATTGGATACTTGAAATTTTCAGAAGACACCATAGTATAATTAAATTTATTTTTTGTATTTCAGGTTTAATATTTACAAGTCCACGACCTGTGAAAGCAGTAGCTCTTGCCTGTCGTGGAAAACTAAATGCAGCATGGAAAGATCTACCTTCATTCGCACTTGGAGAAAGAACAGCTGCTTTTGCCAAAGGAGTTTTGTCTTTAGATTGTAAAGGTAGCCAATCGGGTTGCGGTTATCAGCTTGCCAAATTCATATCTGAAAATTCTGGTAAGTCGATATTAATTTGAGTTCATGTTGCCCCTATAGATTACTTCAAATGGGCTAAACATTTTAAAAGTTCCCTCAGTTTAAATGATTTATTAACTTTTTTTAAAATCATATCAACTGAAAACACTACAGTAAATTTCAAAATTTCAAAGGATACATGAAAATTAAATCTTTTAGAAAGGTCTGGTAACTTTAAATAAACTTTTTTTTTGAAAATTTTATGTATTTGGATTTATTGTCATTTCTATTTTGTGTGATACTCCATGCTAGATAAATAAAAAAATGTTATTGTCCATAAGATTTTACCCCTTAAATTACCTGTAAGTATTTTTTGTTTCAAACACCTATATTTTTATCAGTTTGAGCTGCTACAAAAAACCGTTTTCAATAAATTTTATACTGATCAGTCATTTTAACGAGTAATAAGCGTATAACTGACAGTTTAACGGGCATGTGTACAAATTTATAAGGGCCTTTGGTTTTCCCTACAAACCCTAAAAAATAAAAAAATTCTAAGATATAAATTACTTTGTTTTATTGGTAATATTTACAACTTAGACAATACTATACTTTTTTTTATTAATATAGGATCAAGACTTCTGTTGATCCCAGTTTTTCCACTCAGCTGTGTAGCTTATTGTGTACCCTCGCCTACAGGTTTAACCTTCCCAATCCACCCTCAGGTCTTTAGAGAACTGTGAGATACTTTGAATGATGTTGCGTCTCTCACTCCAGAGAGTGCCTAGGGAAATATTAGACGAACAGGTTGACACTAGGAAGCTGAATGTAGCTGATACTGATACAGTACAGTCTAATATGCCTTATGTTGACAGTGCACAGAATAGAGAAAAGGTGGGAATCTCTTAGTTCAAGAGTTGCCTGATGTGTTTCAGCACAATCCAGACAAAATCAAACAACTGTCTTTCATACATTATTATGCTAAACTTTCTGATTGGTATTGCACCAAAAAAAAGCCCTGTGTTATTGAAAGTATATATATGGGGTATCTATAGATTCATCAAAACACCAAGGGACTCTCACGCCTCATACTTTACAATAAAATAAAACTGACAAAAAGTAAACAAGATTCTAGGAGCAGTATAAATTCCAATAGAGTGCAGCACAGTGCAGGCATACATGATACAGGCATACATTAGTTGTGTGTATGTGTACCCAAACAGCAGATTGCTAAAAAATCTGTTAGAAGTAATATTTAAATTATTACTGTATCCAGGACTTAAATAATTATTAAATGAATTAGTTTTGAAAGTAGAATCGCTAAGACAGTCTAGTCGAGTTGTAATATGTAAATGTTATTAAAAAAAGACTCTTAGTAAACAGTAAATACTGACGTTTGATTACAGATAGCGATGTCATAAAAAATATAAGGCATCTTAACCTGTTTTATTTTTTATTCATGTAATAATTATAACTGAATCAGTTTTGAAAGTGGGATCAGTAAGACAATCTAGGTCAGTTCTAATATGTACATGTTGGTAAATAAAAAAAAACCCCTCTTTTAATAAACAGTAAATACTGTAATGTGATTTAGGTATGCAATGTAAATTATTATTTTTTTTCTGGCGAAAAACTGTTAAGGTTATCATCGCCATAATGTAAATTATGGTTGTAGTAAGTTTAAGTTGTAAATATTTCAGTAAGATACAATGTTCAGTCATTAATTTTCTAGGATATGGTTTTAAATATGAAAATAGAACAATGTGAGGTTTATTGTATTAAATGACTTAAACATAATGAATAACATTGCTTTACTAATAGGTCATACAAGTATGAAAATCCTTCATACTAAGTCTATATCCAAGGTGTCTACTAGTCCCGGTTATCGCTGATGTCCCGGAAAAGACACGGATTTTATCAAGAGGTCCCGGATGTCACAGATAATACCGGAATGTAGAATTAAAGTCCCCTTTTTTCCTAGAAAATAATAATTTCCTTTCCTTCTCAGTGATTCTGTAAATTGCGATACAAAATTCCGATAAATAAGCCTTGATGCGGAAAAGGAAAGAAGTTAAAGAATAATTTATCAAAAATGACCAGTGTAGTTTTATAAACAAGAACGTTCAGTAATAAATGCAAGATAAGAGTTTTGGGCATCTTTTTGCAATAGTATCTAAATAAATAACTGGTACCAGCCGTGTATAATAGTACGTAGCTGTTATTTTGTACATACCTAATCGTCCAACTATGGTAATGGTTATTCTTTACATTGTTCAGGAACTCCTTTATGTTGGTCAGTTACATTCTAGCATGATGTGAATCGCGTCTGTTTTAGGTATGTATTGATATTAACATCGATGGTTCAGTCATTTGTTACCATCAACATGTTGATAAAATCGTACCTGAAACTTTATGGTTTTTTTATGAGGAAATGTGAAAACAAGTCCATGCATTAAAGTATTAAATCATCAAATTAATAATGGGTTGAAATGTCGATGTTAAATTAATTACGGTATACGTAAAAATTAATATTGAATTTATAAAGTGGTATAAACTTTGTGACAAAAAATGTGTGACAAAAATTTGTGCTAATATTTCCTTTATAGACTAAAGGATACTAGGCAAAAGTGGTGGGGAGGCATGAAGTTAAGTAACATTATCATATAGAACGCATGCGAATTTTCATCCACAGACAGAATTCAAACGGTTCACATCCAATATTCAGTATACCTAGTATTTCAAGTAATCACACTGTTTAGACTAGACTGGAAAAAAGTAGTACAAATACCTTTTTCGGTATTTACGCCTCATAATAAAACAAAATGGCGGCTGACTGTTTTGATAAAAACATTAGTGCCAGTTAGCCTATATTTCGTAGGTGAATTGTTTTAATTTTATTCTCGATTTAAGTATTTTTTACATGAGGGGTAAATATGCATTGTAGGTTGTTTTAGATTTCTTGGTTATTTTTTCACGAAAACAATTTATTACATGCCCAAAAGCAATAATCCAAAATTTAAAAGCACAGGAAGTACTTTAAAAATCGAAAATAAAATCGATCCGCATAACATCAAAATTGCTACCACGCGAAAGTCGGTAATGTGTTTTTGATTGCTAAAACAATAAAAAAAGTTTTTTTTTAAACGTACTCAATAACCTAACTGTCACAGTTTTTAGGTGGTGAACCTAACGCAGTTGTTGCGTGATGAAAACACTTTTTTTAAAAAATAATAATAATACTCGATAACCTAACTTACATGGCCTTGGGTAAAAAATTTATTTAATTGAACTAGTTATCCTGTACTAACGTGTTTTTGATCACAAAAATGATAAATAAACCTTTATTTAAAAAAAGGACCTAACTGACACGGTTGGTGAATCTAACCGAAGTTCACAAATCACGGAGGCCATCATGGCCTTGGGTGAAAAATTTATTTAATTGTACTAGTTATCCTGTATTAACGTGTTTTTGATCACGAAAATTATAAATAAACCTTTATTTAAAAAAAAGACCTAACTGACACGTTTGGTGAATCTAACTGAAGTTCACAAATCACGACGGCTATCATGGCCTTGGGTGAAAAATTTATTTAATTGAACTAATTATCCTTTACTAACGTGTTTTTGATCACAAAAATGATAAAAAACCTTTATTTAAAAAAAGGACCTAACTGACACGGTTTGTGAAAATAACCAAAGTTCACAAATCACGGAGGCAGGCCATCGTTTTAACAATGTTTTCATTATGAAAATGAACCAGCGAAAAAATAAATACAGTGATAATAGCCTTAATGTGTAACGAGCATGTATAAGTATGTGTATGTACATGTAGTTAATAATAATAATAACTACATGTAAAGTACATGTAGTTAATAATTCTTAACCGTTAAATCTGTGTATTAAATTAACTTTACAAAAATTATTTTTCGTGAATGAATATGTGTTAATTAGATAGTATGGTATAAAATAAAATAAAAAATATTAAAACATCACTATTAAAAAAAACAAAACAATCTACACTGTATAAATAGGGACTATCTCATGAAGTTTCAAGTGAACAGTGCCTAAGTATAGTAGAGGAAAATGTTTCCAAGATTCATGGATTGAAAATGATTTCCAAATAGGAAGTGTTGGTTACAGATTGGTAAAGTCGTTTTTTCTGCATTTCGTGTTTTATGCAAAAAATCAATTGACATTTCATATTCATTACTAACCTGTCATGAAAAAGTTAGAAAGCATTTACAATTTAAAAATAATAAGCAGAGGAAAACAACAAACCATATATTGTTTTACCGGTAAAAACCTATCTGGACCTAAGTCAAGCTTACCTAAATGGTTGTAGTGATGGTCGGCCCAACTCAGTAAGGTGCTGTGTAGGCTTACCTCTGGCCTAGTACTAGCAGTGGAAATATTTTGTTGAATTCTTGTATTTCAACTGGTGATAAAATTATGTAGGTCCTATGTCTAGCTTCTTAGTTAGTGATAGTGTGATTAAGGCCGAAGGTTTATTGCTCTCTTATTATGTGACTTCTCACACATCATTACGCTGTGGGGGGACAGATGTTTAGAAATTCATCATCTAGAAGAAAGGATGATCTGAAGAGAAAAAAAGAAAGTGAAGTTGAAAAACTAAAAGAAAGCTTGTACATAAATAAATTAGAAGTGAGAGAAAAAATTGAAAAAAGTTAAAAAATGTGTGTACTATTTTGAAAAAACAGACTTTTTGTAGAAAATGTAAATAGTGTACATATCTAGAGTTTATTAATTGAGTGTTCTTGTTTATAACTTATTTCTGCATTTAATATACAGAATAACCTAGTAAAGGAAAATAATGTTTTACAATAACCTATTCCAAGTAGCATAAGAAAGTAGGCCTATTACTATTTCAGGCACTAACTGGTGGGCATACTGCTGTGCAGCACAGCTGAACTGTTACAGCACAATGTAACATTTGAACTAAGTTAACTTGATTAGGCTGTTCTATTAAGTTTAAGGTTTTCTATGTAGTAGAATGTGTCTCAACCAAAAATTCAAGCAGGCTTCCAAAAAACTTACTTTTAAGGATATTGTATTCCATCTAGTGTATTTAATCTAGGAACTATATATTATGTACAATCCCGCTAATGTCATAGAAATTCAAGGTAGTATATTTTTGTAATTTATATCCTCAAAAGTCCCCAAAAAGTCCGTGATTTTTGCTTAAGGGAGCTGGTAGACACCCTGATATTAACAGAAGTTCATATTTATCAAAAGTTGCAGTATGCCTACATGGTTTTGCAAAGATTTTCTTAAGAAGATATGTACAGTAATCTTAAAGTACAAGTACTGAATTAAAGATTGATATATCATAGGAATTAAACACCAGGCAATGGTATAATTTGTATTATTTTATTTACAGAATACATGCTTTTTTACATTCAGTTATGGATAGCGATTTTTTTAAAAACATATTCTAATGTCTTTTAACGGTTGTTCATGTAAAAACAAGAAAGTTATGAGTGCCATAGATGTCATAGGTTATAAAGAGGTACTATAACACTGTTCAGCTTCTTGCTGTACATTGTTGTATATTAATCATTTCTTTTTTCCATTAACTGCGAAAGGTCACACGGGCTCACTAGTTTTAATTTAAAAGCATACATTTTGTTAAGTCAGTCTTGCTGGCCATCTGAGTGTTCAGGTGATTTTAACTTGACCAGTACTGCTGGCCATCCAATGTGAGAGTAACATAACCAGTGCAAAATTTTCTGACCTAACAAACATACAGCTGAGGCCATTGAACCCCCAGAGAGCAATTTTAAAAAAAACCATAAGCGAGTGAAAGGGGTTAAACATTACAAATATTCTACACTTAACAGCTTACAGAGGCAATTTTGTGATAGAGTACAGTTTACTCTGCTTGCGACTAATTGAATACATAATAATATAAGTAAACAGTTTGGTAGATTTTTATTATTAAATTGACAAATACATTTCGAGACACACGTCGTTATCTACTTATTATTCATTCTACTACTACTTAACCAATTATTCAAAATTGCAACTTGAATTATTTGTTTGTTATAAAAAAATAATTGTTTAAGTAGATGATTTCTTTTATATAACTAACAATGAAGATCATTTTCATGTTATCTAAGTACTTCAGTCAAGACAAGTTACCAGGTTTCATGCATGGAACACTTTCATGTTATACAGATTGAGCAACCAGAGAAGTCATGAGATTCTTGATGGGTAATATTTACATTGTATCTGTTACCAGTGAAAATCATCTTCCTTGATGGGTGATAATCGATATTATCTGTGGCCTATGGCCTTTAAAGTTATAGTGTTCTGCAACCAGAGAATCATGAGATTCTTGATGGGTAATATTTACATTGTATCTGTTACCAGTGAAAATCATCTTCCTTGATGGGTGATAATCGATATTATCTGTGGCCTATGGCCTTTAAAGTTATAGTGTTCTGCAACCAGAGAAGTCATGAGATTCTTGATGGGTAATATTTACATTGTATCTGTTACCAGTGAAAATCATCTTCCTTGATAAGTGATAATTGATATTATCTGTGGCCTATGGCCTATAAAGTTATAGTGTTCTTGTTGGATAATGCTTTCATGTACATGTATCTAGAAAAGTGCATCTTCTTCACATTAGGTTCACTTTAGTATTATTTAAAGCCTTTGACCAAATATCCTAGCCTGAGTTGTCGATTTGTAACAGTTTGTGTATTCCTTAGTAGTAGTAGTGAAACATTTCTTCAATAACCTTTATTCACCTTACAAGTATGACATTTTTGTAAATATTCCTAAACAATGATCTTTATTTTTTTTAGAGCTAATATTTCTGCTATCAACCAAAATGAGAGATTAACAAAGTTTTTGTTACAAATTGTGTTTTTATCTAATAACACATACTAAGAATATATATATACTCACATATACGCACACACACACACACACACACACACACACACACACACACACAAATAAAAATTTACAGTTAAACATAGGTTTTCAAATCTGTTTTTCCTTACTTAAATATCTTCTTTCAGGGGATTAATAAATATGTACTATTATACATTTTTTTTTTAGGTCTGTTAAATGGTAAACCATTATTGTTTCCACATGGCAACCTTAGGAGTGATTCAGTGCTTGATAATTTGTCTGGCGAAGGAGTTACTGCTGACTGCATTGAAGTTTACATTACGAAACCCCATCAAGACCTTGAGAAAAATTTGTTGGAAGTCCTAAGCCGAAGAAGAATAAATGTTGTGATCTTTTTTAGCCCTTCTGGTGTAAAATTTTCTCTACCCATCCTAAAAAAACACGTGGACTACATTCATACAATAAAGGTATTAAATTTAATTGTTAGTACTTGTTATATTGTAGAGTTACAAAATCTGGAAAGTAGAAAAACTGATTACAGTTTTTTTAAGTCAAGAAAGAAGGTGTGCACACAAAAAATACGACTTAAAAATAGTATAAAAATTGTGTTCTGCTCTTTAGTGAGTAATGCTGACATGTATGTCCAGAGTGCCGAAATAGTATTCTTACATTGTTCATTATAATGGTGGCAGACACATTATTATTCCATCACATAGCTATGAGGTGCAGTGCATCCAGAATTGAAGTCTTCTTTGCTAGCCCCATTTCATTAGCATTCATTATTTTGAGAGTATATATATATTATTATTATTTGTGCATAGACCCTGTTGGATCACGCAAAGCACTCCGACCCATGTCTTGTTCCTTCTAATCCTCCACACCTCCCTCATCCTGTCCCCATGGATCCTCTTCCGCTCCTCCGTCCATTTTACCCCTGCTCTCTTTGGGATTTCATTCTCTGGGACCTTCCAACCGAGCATCTTTCTCCTGTATGCGCGCCTGTCTTCAACATCTGTTGAGTCTATTCCTGCGTCATGTAGGTCTATTCTGACTTGTGCGATCCACGACGTTGTTGATTTGACACCTTGTATATACTTAAGGATTCTGTTGGCAAGTCTCGTTGTTGGGAGTCTACTGATGTGTCCATAGAACCGAAGCCTCCTTCTTCTGATATCTGCTGCCACGTTCGATATCTTCTCTGTGGTCTTCCGGGAGTGCAACCTGTATCCATCTTCTGTTAATCTCGGACCAAGGATCTTTCTCAAGATTTTGTATTCTTCTTTCAAAATATCCTCCATGGTAGCTTTTGTGTGGAGTGCTAGCGTCTCGCTTGCATATAATACCTCCGGTTTTATGACTGTGTTGTAGTGTCTGATTTTTGTGTGCGTCGACATACATCTCTTATTGTAGATATCACGCGTTATACCAAGAGCCCTCTTCATTCTCAGTAGCCGAACCTTTTGCGCAGCCTTCTCGCCACCTGTGGCGAGAATATATATATATATTCATTATCATCAAAATATATTTTCTGATAAAAGTATGCGTGAAAGTTTGTATTATTCCTTGATCATTCTGGGTTGAATAATGGAACTAATATTACATAAGAGAAATTTGATTTTCTGGAGATTTTTACTTTGCCAATTAATAACAGTTTTTTATACCAGACATGCTTACACAACAGTAAACACTTTTATGGAATTATTTAAGAATGTGTGCTCAGTAATTACAATTACTTCAGAATAATATTAGATTTTAACTCAATTTTTTGAGTATATATATATATATTTTTTTTTTGTGTTTAACGTCCGACTATCGTGCACACTTGGGCTAATGCAGACGATGGGATGTTTTATAGCGTATGAAAATGCCAAGCCTTCGCCGGAAATCGAACCCGGGTCCCCGGGGTGAAAGCCTAGTACGCTATCCACTAGGCCACCGAGGCGGCTATATTATATAAACATGAGTGTGTGTGTGTGTGTGTGTGTGTGTGTATGTGTGTGCGTGCATGAGTGTGTGTGTGTGTGTGTGTGTGTATGTGCGCGTGCGCATGCACGCTTATTTTACCACATTTTTTGTCATTTTATTTTCCTTACAACGTTTTCAGTTAATTAGAAGCATATCCTTGTTCCTTCTACCTTTCTATAATTAAAATTAAATATTGAATAGATTTCATGTATCCTTACCAAAGGCAGCAATTTACACTATATTTCTTCATTAAAAAAACCAAAAAAATATGACAGTTTTCTGTCCTGCCGAGTCATCCAAGCTGCTGCTTGGAGGAGTATTATGTATGTATATACTTCTGCATATATATGGGAGGCGACGATTAGCAGTTTTCAGGTGTCTATAACTTAAATACAAAAATAGCTAAATATCTATATCTTGGCAGTACTATTAATTTAAGATGTGACAAAAAAAATGTAGTTATGACATAAAAAACAATTTAAAAATTACTTCAAACCATTTTTTTTTTTTAAAGCGGTGTAAGCAGGTGAATGGTTCTTTTCGGAATTCAAGGGTGATTTCTTTAATTGTAGACTTTGTGGTGAATGTTTTACTTGGTGGTTTTTGTTTAGATTTGTAATACTCAAGCAAGAGGTTATTTATTTACCTGTAAATCTGATAAATTGGCATATGCTGTTTTCTTCTTCTTTTTTTTATTATTTGACTTTTTTGTTGATTATTAGGGTCTTAAAGTTATAGCTTAAAACAATATTACCCATGATAGAATAAACACATGTATAGAAGGGTCAAATAGTCTAGGTTCTGAAATGTTTTAATTTAAGCTAAGTAGTGCAGTTTTTTTTCTTCTAAAATGTCTTGTGTCTGCCTTGGTGTTCAGTGGTTGTACATTGTTGATATGTACAGCAACAGCCCCATTGTTAATATGATGTCGCAGTTTCTTCTTGTGTTAACTTCATCCAGGAGTTGTAGATATAAATCTGTTTGAAGATCGTCATTGTGTTTGTACTGTCTTGCCTTTATTATTGCATGGGTAACTTAGTTTTAGCTTCACTGAATTGTCTGGCGATTCGATGGTTTAGTGCATTATATATATATATGCAGTGCATAGGAGGCTTCGGTTCTATGGACACATCAGTAGACTCCCAACAACAGACTTGCCTACAGAATCCTTAGGTATATACAAGGAGTCAAATCAACAATGTCGTGGATCGCACAAGTCAGAATAGACCTACATGACGCAGAAATAGACTCAACAGACGTTGAAGATAGGCACGCATACAGGAGAAAGATGCTCAGTTGGAAGGTCCCAGAGAATGAAATCCCAAAAAGAGCAGGGGTAAAATGGACAGAGGAGCAGAAGAGGATCCATGGGGACAGGATGAGGGAGGTGTAGAGGATTAGAAGGAACAAGACATGAGTCGGAGTGCTTTGCGTGATCCAACAGGGTCTATACGCAAATAATAATAATAATAATAT
Organism: Callitettix versicolor; assembly: GCA_022606455.1. Lineage (NCBI taxonomy): Eukaryota > Metazoa > Arthropoda > Insecta > Hemiptera > Cercopidae > Callitettix > Callitettix versicolor. The sequence continues at coordinate 52,390,013 of CM040182.1, forward strand.
ATATATATATATATGTGTGTGTGTGTGTGTGTGTGCGCGCGCGCGTGCGTATGTGTGCGCGTGTGTGTGTGTGTGTATGCCTGTGTGTGTGTGTGTGTTTGTGTGTGTGTGTGTGTGTGTGTGTGTGTGTGTGTGTGTGTGTGTGTGTGTGTGTGTGTGTGTGTGTGTGTATGTACGTACGTACGTACTTGCATCAAAAATATTTGTAATACTTATGCTCTCACAATTTTTTCATCTAAAAAAAATATTCACAAAATTAAAAATGTTTTTTTAACAAAAAATTATTAAAAAAAATATTTTGTTGTTGAATTTGTTATTAACAAAACGTCATAAAACTCATATTAGATTACTAAAATTGTACTAATTTTAGTAAATATATAAATCATCAAACTGTATAAACTTCATGGCTGTGTTAGTATTTGAAGAATTAAAAATTATACATATATAGTTATATAGCTGTACTTCTATTATTTGAATGTTATCTCAAGAGTCTGGCATAGAACCTGGCTAACACAAATCCTTTTTCTGAAAACAAATATGTTATTTATTTCTGTTGACAATAGTCTTTACTATGTAGCACGGTCATTGTCCTCATGTTTGGCTTGTAACTTAATATAAAGCAGTTGGGGTGTAGTGTATGGTATACGTTAAGTATAGTGAAATAACCTTAAAAAGAAAATTTTAACTATCTGAGATAAATTCAAAGTTATACAAGCTGTCATTGGTATATCTCAAACTATTCACAACTCAAACCATGTATAATACAGTCGACCTTGGATATAATGCGGTTGAAGGGACGAAATGTATATGAGCGCTGTAAACGAGATAGCGTTATAACCGAGTTTACAGTAAATGAGTTTGTAAACAGCAGAAATACTGTATGTAGTGAAAGAAAAGCATACTTTGTATTGTATACTTAGTTAATGGTTATTTTATTATAGTGTATTATACATATTACATAATTTTGAAATATATTTAGGTAAAACTAATAGAAAATAAGTACTGTACGGTCTAGTATATATACATGCAACATAGTGCATACATTGTTGTGAGGGTTCGTGAGATAGAAGTTTTCCCCTGAGTAAGGCATACAGAGTGTATGTGTGTGTGAGAGAGATCGCTTTTACAGGATCGACACAATTTACATTGTTTGTTTAGCCAGCAACAAAAATCTGAGAAAGGGTCCGTTTCTATTCTCAACCTTTAATCTAAAAATAGAACACAAATTGTATTTCAAGTAAGAGTGACTCTAGGTCAGCAGCTTAGAAAACTGCTAAGAGCACCAGTAGGACAGAGAGAAAAAATGTGCGAGTAAGAGGTCATGTCCCCACTCTGTCATCATAGCTCCTTCCTTTTCCTTCACTATCTCTGGCTGAGTAGTAACAGTTCTAGATAGAGATGATACTATCTGTGAAATATTGTTATATGTAAATAACTCTGAACTGTGAAATAATGTCTTGGCTGATCCGTTATGTAGCTATTGCTTCTTCATATGGGATAATATAAATCGGAAAAAACTAACAAAATCAGGTACTTTATCTACACAAATACACAATTCTTCTGTACAATTATTCTTCTGCATAACACTACTTGTGCAAAAAACATTCGCTATACTAAATAAATAATACCAACAACAAGCTAAATCTGGCGGGAAACAACTGTGCGCACGCAGATAGCAATATCAATATTTATCTCGTCTCAGTAATTCCCACTAACAAAAGTGTGAACTGTGGAATTTTCACAGTTAGTGTGTAGATAGGTAGGACCAAACTGTGAATTCATTACGCATGCGCAGGGCAAAGCGACACGATATTAGCAGAAGTAAAAGAAACTAGGGGCATGGATTAGTTGAAGAGATTTTGGAGATTTCAGTTCACAGTTCACAGTTAGTAACAGTTGAACTTAGTCATTCACTATTAGATAAATATATGAAATTTGACTATCTGTGAAAAAGTAGCAGTTCTGTGATCTTGTTACCATCTAGTTCTAGACTCAGATTGGCAGACTTTATGTCACTGAACTGTTGGAGAGAGCTGGAGAGGAATTTTCCTGCAGGCCGTTTACTAAATGGTTGGACTGTAACAGCAGCGTGACAGCGTTATATCCGAGTTCACAAAGCGTTGTAACCGAGCCTAAAATACACGTAAACTTAATATAGAATATTGGGGACATTATGAAAATAGCATTCTAACCGAGGGCGTTGTAACCAAGATCGACTGTATAAAGTAAATTTTAGCATTTTTTAAGCTATTAAGAGTTGACCATATATTTATGTGAATGTTTTTCTGTTACTTTGTGTAACCTGTTTCTAGTTTCAGACACCAAAAACCTAATGTCCTTTATAAACCACTCCTGCCATTCGCTGCTTAGATCTATTTTCTATGATGGTGTCAAGGTCTTGAGCCTCCTTGACTAATTGCGTTAGAGGCTTTAATTATTAATATTCAAATTTCTTATTTATAATCCTTAAAATATTTAATTATATTTATAATTATATAAAAAGTCTCAATATATGGGAGAATCTGTTTACTGGAACAATGTGGTTTTGGATAACCTACATTCAGGTAAAAATTAATACTCCAATTTTCACAGTAGGCAAAATAAATTTATGAATGCTCAATTTCACCAAAATATTTTAATAATAAATGAAACTAAAGTATTTAGGCTTTAAGTTAATGTTTATACATTTTTTAAATAATTTGATATTATAATAAGACCTAGTTTACTATTTTTGGAACAAATCAGCCACCTTGCTCTGTCGTTTCTTATGCACTAATTTCTAGTAGCAATTATATCTCGCCATAGCTTCATAACTAACTCGTCAGCATGTTTAACTTTCCACGAAATATAAGGTAGCCTAAAAATAGTGTAACTGATTAAGAAAATAAAACATGAACACTTACTTAGGTTTACAATTATCAGTTTAAATTGAGTCACCTGTAATTGTCATAAATCTACCTTAGGCAGTAAAGATCTTAAGATCAATGTTATTGTTCGCTACTCATTTGTTTAAGTCGCAGGTGTTCATTGGGCACGTCACATATACTATTTCTGTCTCTTATTCAGTTTCTTTTAATGGTCATTTCGGTTACTGGAGGTTTTACTGTAGTTATTTTGAACAAGGATGTACAGTAAAACTTATAATTAACCGCCACCATTTAACCTTCAGTCTGTTATTAAAAGTTTGTATTATAAATTTTGTTTAGCCATTGTTTGTAAAGAATAATTTAAATAAATAAATAAAAGTTTAAACAACAATTAGTATAATAAATATGTACTCTATATATACAATGGCCAGATTAGGCAAAAAATAATCTTAGCCATTTTGCTGAGCAGTGCTGGTAATGAAATTGGGCATATTTTTGTTTTATTGATGAATCAAGTCACATTTAGTTCCACTTACCGTAAATTATCGCTTATGTTGTCACCTGCTTGTAGTGACTTGAGTTGTTTCGTTATTTGTTGCAGTTTTGGCCATTAAGCTGTAGTGACTTGGGTTGTTTATATTATTTGTTTAATTTTTTTTTTTTTTTTTTTTGGTGTTTAACGTCCGACTATTGTGCACACTCGGGCTAATGCAGACGATGGGATGATTTATAGCGTATAAAAATTGCAAGCCCTCGCTGGGAATTGAACCCGGGTCCTCGGGGTGAAAGCCTAGTACGCTATCCACTAGGCCACCGAGACGGCTATTATTTGTTTCAATTGTGGCTATTAAACTGTAGTGACTTTGGTTTATATTATTTGTTGCATTTGTGGCCATTAAGATGTAGTGATTTGGGTTGTTTACGTTATTTGTTGCATTTTGTGGCCATTAAGCTGTGATTTGGGTTGTTTACGTTATTTGTTGCATTTTGTGGCCATTAAGCTGTGATTTGGGTTGTTTACGTTATTTGTTGCATTTTGTGGCCATTAAGCTGTGATTTGGGTTGTTTATGTTATTTGTTGCAGTTGTGGCCATTAAGCTGTAGTGGCTTGGGTTATGTATATTATTTGTTGCATTTGTGACCATTAAGCAGTAGTGACTTGGGTAGTTTACATTATTTGTTGCAGTTGTGGCCATTAAGCTGTAGTGGCTTGGGTTATGTATATTATTTGTTGCATTTGTGGCCATTAAGCAGTAGTGACGTGGGTAGTTTACATTATTTGTTGCAGTTGTGGCCATTAAGCTGTAGTGGCTTGGGTTATGTATATTATTTGTTGCATTTGTGGCCATTAAGCAGTAGTGACGTGGGTAGTTTACATTATTTGTTGCAGTTGTGACTATTAAGCTGTAGTGGCTTGGGTTATGTATATTATTTGTTGCATTTGTGGCCATTAAGCAGTAGTGACTTGGGTAGTTTACATTATTTGTTGCAGTTGTGACTATTAAGCTGTAGTGGCTTGGGTTATGTATATTATTTGTTGCATTTGTGGCCATTAAGCAGTAGTGGCTTGGGTTATGTATATTATTTGTTGCATTTGTGACCATTAAGCAGTAGTGACTTGGGTAGTTTACATTATTTGTTGCAGTTGTGGCTATTAAGCTGTAGTGGCTTGGGTTATGTATATTATTTGTTGCATTTGTGGCCATTAAGCAGTAGTGACGTGGGTAGTTTACATTATTTGTTGCAGTTGTGACTATTAAGCTGTAGTGGCTTGGGTTATGTATATTATTTGTTGCATTTGTGGCCATTAAGCAGTAGTGGCTTGGGTTATGTATATTATTTGTTGCATTTGTGACCATTAAGCAGTAGTGACTTGGGTAGTTTACATTATTTGTTGCAGTTGTGGCTATTAAGCTGTAGTGGCTTGGGTTATGTATATTATTTGTTGCATTTGTGGCCATTAAGCAGTAGTGACGTGGGTAGTTTACATTATTTGTTGCAGTTGTGACTATTAAGCTGTAGTGGCTTGGGTTATGTATATTATTTGTTGCATTTGTGGCCATTAAGCAGTAGTGACTTGGGTAGTTTACATTATTTGTTGCAGTTGTGGCCATTAAGCTGTAGTGGCTTGGGTTATGTATATTATTTGTTGCATTTGTGACCATTAAGCAGTAGTGACTTGGGTAGTTTACATTATTTGTTGCAGTTGTGGCTATTAAGCTGTAGTGGCTTGGGTTATGTATATTATTTGTTGCATTTGTGGCCATTAAGCAGTAGTGACGTGGGTAGTTTACATTATTTGTTGCAGTTGTGACTATTAAGCTGTAGTGGCTTGGGTTATGTATATTATTTGTTGCATTTGTGGCCATTAAGCAGTAGTGACGTGGGTAGTTTACATTATTTGTTGCAGTTGTGACTATTAAGCTGTAGTGACTTGGGTTATGTATATTATTTGTTGCATTTGTGGCCATTAAGCAGTAGTGACGTGGGTAGTTTACATTATTTGTTGCAGTTGTGACTATTAAGCTGTAGTGACTTGGGTTGTTTATTTTGTTTGCTGCAGTCGCGGCTGATAAAGCTGTAATGACTGATGTTATTTACATTATTTGTTGTGCACCTAGTGGCTTAGCTCTTTCAGCATGTGTTAAGATATTTAATTATAACAATATATTTCGCTAAAGTATTCAAATGATTAGTATTCTTGGTATTGGTGATAGTACACTTATCAGACATCTCGCTATAAGTAATTGCCTTGTGTTACAGAAGATATAGCCAGTTCATAAAAATGCAGTTCTCTTATTTTGTTCATGTGCAGTGTTAGAGTGAGTTGTTTTTTTTTAAGTTTTCCGTTATCTGGGGCAATTTGATTATTTGTCAGAGTTCAGGTCCTCACCCTGTCGGTAGTAGAAGTTTTACGGTATTAATATTTATATATGCTGATAGGTTGCCACTTGCAGTATAAATTTTACAACCCAGTGTAATGTTTAAAAAAATTCATTTCTTTTATACAACTACCTATTTTCTTATATAATTTGGACATTTTTTCAAGCTTTATTACCATGTTTAAAGAAATGGATTACCATTTGTTTTCGTACAAACCATACACAGGAAGTTTGGATAACTGCAGGTGACGTAACATATGATTTGTGAGAATCTTTCCAACAGGAGGCGAAGGTATTTGTTTTCCAGGACCCTGAGAAACTCCAGCCGAATGAGCTAGTCAGTGGACTGCTCATATTCATTGAGGGAACCAATCTACTGAACACTTACCAGTGTATTGCTAGAGGTATTGTCTACTATGCTAAGAGGTTTAGTCGCACAATAGACGATGGAGGCTTAGTTACAATGCCATGGGCTATCAAATACTGTAATCTCTAAACATTTTATGTATCTATCAAGGCCTGTTTATAGTAAATCTTAAATTAATTTCATTATTTTCTTCACAGTTTCTTGCTATTGGTACTACTACTGAAGGAGCTTTGATAGAAGAAGGACTTCATGTTTCTAGTACAGCGATTAAACCATGCCCTAGCAGTGTGGCTAAAGCATTAGAAAAAATTCTTCGTTAATATGTTATAGTATTAAAATATTTTATCTGTTTGAAATTTTAAGACTGGAACGTTACTATTGTTTATATGTAAACGTTACTATTGTTTAGTACACATCTGGTCATTGAAATTCTGAAATTCTTATTTAATGATTTCTCCAGATTCCTGCCTGTTTTCAAATATGCATTAAAACTGATTTCACTCATAATGATACAAATAATATATATTAAAATTGAACCTTGAAATAGGCTAATATTATCTGTATGGTGTTTTTCCAAAATAAAATAATTTTTAAATAATACTTTTAAATATGAGTTCAAGTAACGGATTAAATGATGAATTAAATGGAGTTATGATGAATAAACAACCAATAGATTTTTCTAAGGATTTCAATGACCAAATTTACTCTAGAAAGTAATTAAACTTGATTTTTATGTAAAGATGTATAAATGTACATTTATAGCCTGAGTACTTTCTTAGGTAAAATTTTAAATATGGGTTGTGCTGAAACATGAGCCAATATATCTATCTAATTACTTCAACAACAATAACCAAATGTACGCCCAGAAGACTTATGTAAAGATGTATAAATGTATATTTATAGACTGATTAAGTACTTTCTGGTTAGATAAAAGGTTTAAATATGGGTTATATTAAAATGTTAGATAATAAGTTCTTATAATTATTTCTACAACAACGAAATGTATGCCTAGAAGACTTTCATGTAAAGATTTATAAATGCATATTTATAGATTGATAAGTAGTTTCTGCTTAGATAAAAGGTTTATATATGGGATGTGATAATATGTTATATAATAAGTTCTTATAATTATCTCTACAACAACGAAATGTATGCCTAGAAGATTTTCATGTTAAGATTTATAAATGTATATTTATGAACCAAGTATTTTTAGCTAAGGTAAAAAGTTAAATATGGCTTGTGATAAAATTTTAGGCAATATGTCCATCCAAGGATTTCAACGACCAGATATACTGCAGAAAATTACTAAATGACTTTGTGTAAAAATGTATAAATGTATATTTATAGACCATTAGCTCTCAGAAAGCTCATTGAGAAAGTAACCATTAATTGTAAGTTCATATTACACTTGCCTTCTTATGTTGTGCCTACAGTAATGTTATCCATAACATGAAAAATGATGTTCAGTTTGAAGATTTATTTATATTGAGAGGTATTTTTCCAAGGTTTACTATAAACTCAAGGGCCAAAGTCTAATGAGAAAACTTAAGCTATAAATTTATGTATTTCTTGAAATAGATCTTTAAATATTAAAAGGCAGCAACTGTTAAATGTTTAATGTATGTTTTATATAATTTTTATTAAAATTGTTCTGTATTATTGTAAATTTGTTGTGTCATTCCTCCTTCTCTAAATGACAGGATCCAGGGCTAAAGAATTGTGACGGGAAAAATGTTAGATTAAAAATTAGGAAAGATATTTTACCGTAAATCCTGCTGAGAAATAAGCTCAACATTGGCTTACAGCAGTCCTTGGGTTTAAAGATGAAAATTTTTGTTCTCCAGGAATCATTAAGATCACATTAATATTAAAACAATTACTTTTGAAAATGAAGTTTTAGTGAAAAAATTATGATTAAGGTTATGAAGGAATGATTAAATTCTATGTTTATTATTGGACTGTGGCCTATGTAGATCAATAGCCCTTCTGTGTTTCTGAGATGCTCAGTTCAGTATCTTCTCCAGCCCTAGTCTCTTCATAAAAGTCTAGGATTTGGAGGGGATTCAAGGTGGGTAACTACCCCACTTCTAATTGGTTATTTTCTAGTTTGTTATTAAGGTGCTTGCAAATGGTTTTTCTATTATTATTAATCGGATGACCATGAGATCCATATTCCTGATTTTGCCTCAGATATATAACTTATTTTGTACCATTATTCACATTCAATTTTTGCAATCCAACCCCAGGTTTTTAGAGAACTGTGAGATGTTTCAGATGATGCAAATGTTTGCTTTGATAATTCCCATTAATTTTGTTATTTTTGTTTTTCTTAACCTTTATTATTGAAGGCTGTGCTTCATTTGAACAGTGAGATTCTGCTCATTCTATTTAACATTCTTACTTATAATTTTCAAATGAGTAGCAAGAGAAGTGATCTCCGTCCATACAGAGCCCAGCATGCACTAGGTCACCAGGACTGTGAGGTTATGTTAACAATGTACATAAATGCTAAAAATGCAGGTAATTTTGTTACATCAGTTAGAGGCTGTCATGTAGACACCTTTTGATCAATTTATACTCATTTCAGCCAATTTATAATTAGTAAATTGTATGATTTCAAAATAACATTGCATCAGACGAAAAATGTTTCCAGCACTTAAATGTCTGTTTGACAATCTGTTTCTACTCTATAATTGTAATATGATTAATAAAGTAATTACTGTTCAGTATATATAAAAAAATGTAATATTAGTAATATACTGAGAATGAATTTTTGCAATTCTGGAAATATGATTAACACAGCTATTTATTTTCTCTTCAAAACTGGAAATCTACTAATTGTTAGATAATACTAACAGAATATGTTTGGGTAGCGGGCAGAACTCCACTACGATCCCGGTAGAGGATAAACTGCTACATGATTTGACGAATCCTGCCCATACGTAAGCTACTGATCCACCCCTCTCCAACCTAGAGAGTAATCAGAACCTAAACTCAGCAATTCCTTTCAACACACCCCAAGCCAATGTGAAACAGTGTAGGCCAAAGGCTGTGTGGCCAAGTGTAGTCAGATGGAACTCTGGATACCATTTAACCTTGCCATTTCCTGTATGAATATGGAGCACCTGTGGTTTGAGGGATGATCTGATCAGGATAGGAATCTACCATAGAGAAACTGTGTAGGCTATACTGGGATGGATGGGAAACTGCAAGTCACTTAATCTATGATTGTGAGGCGAAGGGTGTTTGGTTACCAGAACCCCAAGGACCTTCTGCTGAAAGAGCTAGTCAATGGACTGCTCAAACTCATTGAGAGAATCATTCTACTGAACTGGTAACTAAGATCTCTAACTAGTTGCACAATAAGCACCTGGTGGTGGTGGTAGAGGCCATCAAACCCCAAAACTTTTAACAACAAATCTAACAGTATGTGTATTTAGAACATAAATTTCTTCATAGTTTTTATTTTTTAATGAAAACAACAACAATATATGAAAGTAAATATGTTATTGTCTTACAGTTTCTGAGGAAAAAGTTGCTCAAGTACATTTTGCGTATTCGTTTAAATTTAGATATGGTGAAATACAGTGGGTTCAAGCACAGCTTGTCAATGACAAACCATCTTTTCTATAAGATCTGTGTATTTTTGTTAGTTGGAAATGGTCCCAAAAATATAGCTGAAAGAAGTTTTTTTTTCTTTTTGATTTGAAAAGAAGTTTTTTGTGTGGAATGTTTTTCGCTGTGTTCCTTGAATCCTTACCCTATGCAATAGCATTAAAACAGGTTAAGAAAAAGAATGTTTTCTTCCAGAAAACAGGACATTTCAACATTGGCGCAGTTTTTTAATATCTATCTCCTATTTGAATTGGCTATTCATATGCCATACTATATGTTTCTTGTCTGATGTAATACAGTAGAAGGGATACTAATTGACCTTGATGAACAGCTGGGCAACCCTGTCCAATCCAGTAACCATGCTTAACCCAAAGACCATGGACATGGGCACGACTTTGAGTACCAAGCCCATGAACAAGCAAATTTTCGTTATGAATCATTGTATGTGCAACAGGTTGGTCACAAAAAGAAAGCAAAATTAACAGAATTATTATGGGATGCAGCAGGCCAGGATTCCCATCAGCTAAGGCCTTCAGGGTCCTCCTGCAAGAATTTTAATGAAGGTGTAATTCCTCCTTCAAAATGAACACTTAGGCATAGAACTTTAAGTATATAATGCATAATTATATTTTTCTAATTCTAACTATTAAAATTATAAACTATTGTAATTTCATTGATTTACTTTTTAATTGATTTTAGTTAAAAAATAGAACTTTTAGGGGTTTATCATTCTTATTTAAACTACTCTTCTTAATTGATATTTATTCAGAAACAGACATTTTCTTGTTTTTTTAAATATTTCACTAATCTCTGATCATTAGCATTCTTTTTATACAGTTAATATGTCACCATGTTTTTTTACTATTAATTAGATTAAATATATTCTCTTTTAATCATCACCATGTGTTCTATTGTACATTTTTTGATTTGTTGAAGTATTTATGGGATTGTTGAAGAGCCTAATGCTTTAATCTTCATTCAGTACATTATGATAATGTTATATATGATAATAATATGTAGCCTCTTATCTCAATTAATAGTATTAATCTTTGTGTGTGATGCAGTGGCATTAGGTCAATTTTAAAACTATAAAACATAACATAGGATACATTAAAAAACAAAAGGTATTAATAACTAAATGGTTGTAACAGTAATTTTATTGTGTCCTGTAGATGCTCAGTCTTGTTTGATGCCTCCTATTTCATTGCATTATTTAATTGGGGTTTCCTTTCTTTTTTGCAGTAAAGTAATACCATTTTTATAATCAAAGACAGAAAGAAATAATATTGGAAATTTTGTTCCCAGCACAGAAATACTAATGCATTTCTTTTTTATTAATTTATCAAGTTGTTAGACCCTATATAGTTTGAAATGTTATTAAATAAATTAATTAGGATGTCAATAATTGTAGCAGTCAGCAGCTGTTTCAGACATTGCTGCAGTTATTTTCATTAAAATGTAAATTATGTGTATTATTGAAATTAAATAAAAACAATGTTTTGAATCTTCTTTTAAAATGGTCTTGTTTATGGTCATGAGTAGTAATAAAAGATCATGGTTTCAATTGCAATATCCAACGACACAAATGTCAGAGCATTATTGGTACAAATTTACATTATTTCTTCTTTAAAATGAAACCGAGAAAAATTTTCCATTTGTAAAATGGTGGTGATGGGTCTACTTTTACCAGATTTAAAATTACATTTACAGAAACTACCATTCATGTGAGCGTGATTTTCAACCAATATCCACAGTCGATTTTAAAGATATTTCCTTATTCATGTTGGCGTATACTCACATATTCATTAAATTAACAAATAACTGTTCCTATTTTTCAGTTAGGGTTGGTCTTTCCTGCTTCAAAATGATGTAATACAGTATGTGCCAAAAGGCAAATTTCAGGCTCAATCATACATTTTGGAGTCTGCTCAGGATCTGATAAGTATAATTTACTATTCCAATAATTATTATCATATTTTATTGGATATATTCCTTGTATACAAATTACATTATAACTCTTGTGTATAATTTAAGCTATTTACTGGGTATAGACCTACTAAGCTTTATTCGGTTTGCTGGTTATATAACTTGTAAACAAAAAATTTATAGCCTATTTTTAAACTTATTATTTTACAGTTATTACTTGTAGTAAACAAAAATAAAATAAGTAAAATTGTTGTCTGGCCTATACTGATTGGTGTACAATCTATGCTTGTATTTGACTAAGAAATTTTATAATTTCATTGTTATACCATAATTATTACAAATATATATATATATATATATATATATATATATATATATATATATATATATATATAATGCTTATAACTAAATAAATGGATAATTGGTAAACACTGTATTTAATGCATTAACAGTGTTTAAACATTTTTTTGTTATATGAAAATTTATTTTTTAGAAATGATTGGTCTAATGAGTTGTTGAATCCCTGTGAAAACGAACCCATAAGATGAATGCTTCTCTCCTAAGCTATAAACATTTAAAATCACGAGGTTTATGAAGCATGGTAATGAATTGAAAACAAGATGGATAACAAACACTCTGAAAGTAAAGAAAGAAAAAAAGACTTTAAATGACTATTAAAAAGGTACATATACTTTAAAAAATTGAGAATAGCATGTAAGGAGATGGTGTTGATGCCTCCAAACCCATTTGGTTTGTCTATGAGAACAGACCAAAAAACCGATTCGTTTCTGAACGATAAGATTCAACCACGAGAAATACTTGGTCGAAATGTAAATTATTTCAATGGATTTATCTAAATAAAAATCTTAACAATATTCTTATTTGGCTGCCATTCTTATTTCCATGTCATCTTGGCATGGGATTTTTTTAAAATTTCCAACAAAAACTCAAAATTAATTCCTAATTTATTTCAAGGATATGTGATTTAAATAAATAATATAAACCTTACAGACCAACAGGCGCGCTACTACTGATGAAGTCTTTTTTTGTGGTGTTTAACGTCCGACTACTGTGCACATTTGGGCTAATGCAGACGATGGGATGATTTATAACGTATGAAAATGCCAAGCCCTGGCCGGGAATCGAACCCGGATCCTCGGGGTGAATGCCCAGTACGCTATCAACTAGGCCACCTAGGCGGCTCTACTACTGATGAAGACTCCGCAGTCCGAATGTAACGACATTCCATCGTTCGGCCGGACGACATTCGTACACACGTATCGTTTGGTCAAACCAAATTTTATCGTGTGTGTTTTAATCGTGTTTAGTGTTTGTGACGTGTGTTTTAAATGTTTTGTTTAATTTTGTGACTACCTCGATAGAATGATTTGACATTTTGTATTACGGCCTGAAGATGAAACAGTAAGGTTTCGAAACCGCGGTAAACTTTACGAGGTGAGTAAAAAAGACCACTAAACGAAAATCATAATCCTAATTATTTAAATATGTGGTCTAGTGGCTATGTTGCAATAATGATAATTTACTTTGTTTCAGTGCTAGACTTCCTGGCGACTTTTCCAGAGGTAATAGGTATAAAATATAAATTAAACTAACTGTTACTTGCACTAAAATGATTTTCATTGTCACTATTCATTGACAAAGAATTAGATTTAAGTTTACATCCAAACGGTAACAAATAATTTAAATGTTTTTTTTAACTAAGCCATTAAATGTTTTTACCACATACGCTAACAAACAAGCCTTAAGATTTCTGAAACCCTTCCTTGAACCTATTTCCCAGATCTGTAATTTTAATCATCATCGTACTGTCTCCATATAGACATGTACAGTACTTTCTTTGATCATTAAAATTACTTCCAACATGACAAGTAGTATTAGGTCTATTTCGATTTAAACGTATACGCAAATTCCAACCTATTTTTAGAGTATGGTTGAAGAAATTTGTTGGATTGTTCGAATTTTTTTCTGTCTGCATTTGCCTTCTGCTTTAGCTATAGTGTATCTGGTTGTATTATCCGTTGCAACCATTACTGTATTTCCCATCTTTTTATTTCATCTAGGTAATTAACCCATAAATCAAAAATCAATTTCAAAATGATTTTGTATATAAAAATAGTCCATGTACAAAATGGTTTTGTATGGATTTCAATAGTCCTGACGGCTTCTATCTGGAAGTTGTCATAGTTTGACAATAACTTGTATTTACATAGTTTACAATGTACATGATCATAGAAGGGCAATTTTAGTTTTGCCTTATGTTTTATAAAGTTCTGCCATGTCTGTGCGTCCACCTATGTTAATGGATTATGGTACGCTTGCAAAACATCTTCAACCAGTGATCTTGCCACACTTATAACTAGTTAAACTCTCCATATAAAAAGTGTTTGTAGTCAAAATGTTGTTTCTCAACGATCTGAAATTGACTTGTCAGCCTGTTTTGAATTAGGTATAGCTTGTCATATTTTGAATAAGAACTCATCTTCCAGTTGTAATTTTTCCATGTTCACAGTTTTAATATTGTTGATCCAAAACTATTCCTGTATTTCAGGAAACTTCTTTTACGGACGTTGATTCTTTTTTTTTTTAACGTCCGACTATTGTGCACACTTGGGCTAATGCAGACGATGGGATGATTTATAGCGTATGAAAATGCCAAGCCCTGGCCGGGAATCGAACCCGGGTCCTCGGGGTGAAAGCCCAGTACGCTATCCACTAGGCCATCGAGGCGGCTAAAGTTGAATGGTACCTTACGGACGTTGAATGGTACCTGCATTTGTGTTTATATTTTATGTTTAAAATATCGAAGTTATAATCTATTAGTTTTACATCAAACAGAATCACCCCAAACGCGATGTCTACATATTTTTATAAATTGTGTGATCATTAAATACTGTAAATTGTTATTCAAATAAGAATGGTCTGATATTTGTGACTTTGTCTACTATTTTAAGTTGCTAGATTTCGCACATGCTTCATATCTCTGACAGCAAACGTCTAGTACATGCAACAGGCCGTCAAGTAAGCTACAGTGCTTCTGATATTGAGAAAAACTGTATAAGAGAGATTATGATGTTGAAATCAGAATTAAAAAAAAATATAAGATAAAGAAAATATTTTTGGGAATTCGCTTCTTTCACGTCAGCGAGACCTGCGTGTCGCGATAATTACTATATTATTAGAATCGGTTAACCTGTGTGATGGTTAGCAGGTATGTCTGCTGCAAGGGCACGCAGCTGTCTCGCTGACGTGATAGAAGCGAATTTTGAAAAGTTTTTTTTATCTTAACGTTTTTCGAATTCCGATTCTACCATCATAATCAGCAATAAAATCTGCGTATATTATAATTTTAAACTTAAAGATTACATTGAAAATTTAAAAATATGAATCCTGACCGCCGTCAAAAAATGTCTTAAATTCAACGGATTTTGAAAATTCAAAACGCTGATTTATGCAGTTTTAACGCTGATACGATGGTGAATTCAGATTTTAAAAACAATGGGCTCAAAAGTGCTAAGTAACATTAAGAAACTGTCAATTGTGTTAATAAAACTGAATCAATCTTAGTTTTTAAGTCAACGCATTTTTTAATATTTTCAAGCCAGATCTTCCAAGAATTGGCGCTACTGTAGTGCATAGGCAAAGTTGACTGAGACTATAAGACAAATTTCCATTAATAGAATGTATATGTGGAATTTAATGAGGCTTTCGGAACAGCTACCAAAATGTTTATAAAAATCAAAACTTTGGTTCATGTAGGACCATCTGTGACAAATATTTAGTACTAGTGGACCCGTGCGAACTTTTGCCGTTAATGGGAAAAAGAAACGAATGAGGTACAATCGTGCACACAAGTTGAACAGTGTGTAGCATCTCTTTATAAACTGTGAAATAAGTTATATATGACCTATGAAATACATGGCAATCATAATTTTCATTGTTGGTACATAAACGAAAAGGAAGAGAGTTTAGGACTGTTTGTTTTATGAAACCGCTGTCCGTAATTGTATGAATTCTTTAAATGGAATATTTAAAATAATACAATTGCTGGTATTTAATACTATAATATACTAAACTTTAATTCAATACTTGTTAAGATTACTGTATACACCTTCATAAATAAAACAATATAGGCCTATTATTTCTTGTCAATATGAAATTCTGTTAAAATAGAGAATACTTATATGACCTGTTAATAAAGCAATGCCATTAATTATATTTAGAATTTAATACAGTAGGCCTTACTTTGTTCTACTTTCTTATTTAAAATTAATGACTGAATTCTATATTGCATATTATTATTGAAATATTTACAAGTGAAACCTACTGTAACCGGATTTTACATTACATACCTAAATTAAGCTTCAGTGTTTACATATTAGAATTTGTGTAGATTATTTTATCGATTCTACTTTCAAAACTGATTCGGTCAATTATATGCGACATATTCCTGTATTGTGTTGCACGCTCACGGGGACACTACTGCTCCTGAAATTTTGTTTACAAACCTTTTATCGGTTTTAAGTTGTTTTATTTTTATGTAAAACCTTTAAATGGAAAAGTATAAGGCGTAAGCGTTCCCTGATGTTCTGACGAGCCTGTAAGTACCACATATATGTAGTTTCAATAAAGCAGGTCCTTGTTTTTGGTGCAAAACCGATCACAAGGCTTAGCGTTTTTTTTTTTTTTTTTTAAACGTCTGGCTATTGTGCACACTTGGACTAATGCAGACGATGGGATGATTTAGCGTATGAAAAATGCCAAGCCCTCGCCGGGAATCGAACCCGGGTCCTCGGGGTGAAAGCCTAGTACGCTATCCACTAGACCAGGGGTCTCCAAACTACGGCCCGAGGGCCACATCCGGCCCGCGGAGAGCTAGCATACTTGAAAACTCCTTTTAGAGAACATATTTTTTATTGCAAATTAAATTTAGTTTACTGAAATATTCTAATTTTATGTTGAATAATTATTAATATGACATCTACATTAATATGGTCATGGGCTAACTACTCATAACATTGTTGTAGGCTTATTGTTATTGTTTTTGTGATAAGTTTTGTGATAGAAGGTACTACCTATTTCCGCTTGTGTCCACCAGACGTCGTGTCACGTTACTCCTCATGGCTCGTACTCTACGAATAATCTAGAAATTACAGATAATGAAAGGAAAATTAATAATATGCAGTGTTGCCGTTTTGCGGACTTTAGTCCGATTTGCAGCCTTTTTTAAACGTTGCGTACTTTTTCTGACTTTTTTTTCATCAGTGGACTATTTCACTTTTTACCACCGGCAACAATGATAATATGGTTTTGGCCCTCGGAACTTACTGGAGTAATCAGTATGGCCCTAAGGCTGGAAAGTTTGGAGACCCCTGCACTAGACCACCGAGGCGGCAAAGAAGGTTTAGCGTAATAATATAAAAGACTGCATATTATGGACCGATGTGTTGTGGAATTCAAATATATGTATGTAAATATATATATATATATATATATATATATATATATATATATATATATATATATATATATATATAACAGATAATATTGACAGGACTGTGTAAAAAATATTTAAATGTTTTTACTTAGAAGGTTTTATGGATTTTTAGTAGGCAATACTTTGCAGAAAAATTTCGTATACGAATTCGGGTTAGATAACATGCAAGGCCTTCGCGTCTCATTTTGAGTAAGAACTCGTCTGTAATTTTCTCAATCGATATGATTCAAACTTCGCTCACATCGATTTTGGCAATACCTTGAACAAGTTCGTATTCAATCGTTACAAAACGACAATTCAAATATTTAAAAAAAGTTTTAATATTACAATTTTAAAAAAATCTGGTTACACAAAAAGTCTGCATGAATTTTTTTTTTTTTTTTTGGAAATTCGTTTCCATTATTTCAGCGAGTAACCGCGTACCGAAGTTATATTTGATTTGTAGAGCCTATAATACTAAGTTCGTATCAAACATAATATTTTATTGTTTGGTTATAGTTGATAGTTTTTAAAAATGTTTTATTTAAATTACACCGGGCTATCTAATCCATAAAAAATATCTAGAGTATGTCCCGCCTCCAGTTTTAAACTGACTGCACAGTAGGCTTACTCTTCACAAATACTAGTCTCTTCAAACAGCGTTTAATTTTGCTTCCTTTCCGATGGTAGAAAAACTTGTTTCGAAAATGTCCTTTAAAGTTTAACGTGGCATTTAAACACAATAAGAAACATTAAGGGTCTTGTACCTACCTCCCGCAAAAACATACACTCCATAGTACACTGTTTTTCAAGTTTAATGGTTTAGATTCATCTTAAATTATTCCTAACTTTTGCGTGTTTCCGTTACGTAGGCTGTCTCATAATAGGAAAACAATTATGGTAAATATTTAAAAGAAACAACTTGATTATTGCAAAAATTACGTATTTTCAGTGATTTCTAATAAAAATTTCCATGTTTCCAGGTAAAAAGAAGTCACAATAAACCTTTCTTAACGTTAAAATATTTTCTCCATTATTCGTTTATAAAAAGCAGCTGAAACAACGTAGTTCAAAAGTATGTTTCAACGACTGCTGTTGGCATTACCTCAAATCTTTCCTAGTTGGTTAACCCTTTAACTATACTACGTGAATCAATGTAACTTATTTGAACGTAAACAATACACAAAATTGTTCTTTAAAATCTTAAGAAAACTGTTGTCATAACTGTCATAAACTGTTTGTTGTTATAACTGAATAAAACTGTTGAGGAACATTGAATCAAGCGTGGATGGCTTTAGGTTAGTTTCTGACTTTCGTAAAGTGGCGTTGCGTCAAGCAAAAATCCCCCTCTTTCTTTAGCAGCTGCAGATACGTGTCCTAATATGAAGTTAACTAAAAGCTTTGTATAGCTGACAAACTAAAGTGGTTTTTACATGGTCATTACAGTAGCGCCCTAGTGTCCAGTTAGTGAAGCATTGTTAGAAATAAGTGTTGTGGAACGGTCTCTACCTCTAGGCGACCCAACTTCATCAGCAGCCGGTAACAAAACAACAAAAAACATTGTTGTCACGCTACGAAATGTGTTTTGCTAAGAATTTTTCCACAGATTTGGTGATCGCGAAGAATTACCCAATTAGGCTATAGCTGGAAAATTGGAATCAGTAAATCGTAGATTTACAACTCGTATCGAAGTGTCCGTAACTGATTCGTCTTTTATTGTAAAGGGCATTGTTATTAAATTTGGTGGAAAAATTGCTCACATTTTCTAGCATCCAGGTGAATAAAATTTTCAGAAGAGTTGGCGTCATAAAACCATAATTTATGTAAAGAAAACTGTAGTAATTGATATTAAATTTTCTCAAATATAGCATCTAAGCATCCAAATTAAGGTTACCGGCTATAAATTTTAAAAAAACTGTTAAATCGACAATGAGAAGATATTCAGAGCACTAATTTCAAAATCAGATTAACAATGATTCCAGAAAAATATTGAACAAATTAAAATTAGCCTAAACAAAACTACGACTAAAATTATTAACATTTAAGTACGGATGCACAAACAATCATAACATTAAACACAAAAAGGAAATCCGTTTTGTCATATAACGAAAATAAACTAATTTGGTAAGAACAGAAACTGATAAATGTTTCAATAAACAGGCAATATTTATAAAGTTTATAGTATAAACAAACAGTATTTATAAATATGACGTTTATATTTATAAACAATTAATATTTATTTATACTTTAAAGATGCGAGTAGCTCTTTCAAGAATGTACAAGAAGAGAGAGCATCGTCTACAAGATTGGCCTTCAAGATTCTTTATTCAAGACCTATCTTGAATAAAGTAGCAACGTTTATATTCACCATAACAGATTGATTGTAATTTAACCATTGTTTCCAATTCAACGAGCCGTTTAAAATGATTTACCCTCAATGGACGTTTACGTTTATTGAGAAAGCACACACGAAGTAATTTTTCCAAACATGTTCATTTTTCACTGCAGGGTAGAAGGGCATGTGTTGTGCGAAAAGCCCCGCAGGTGGTGCAGACTAGAGGCACCTATTGAGAGGATTTAGACGTCCATCGTGGTACCCGAGTCTAACACACACTTACACTTACAATACTACACTTACGACTTTAACACTTTACACTCACAATAGCCTCAATGTGCTTTTCGCCTTAAAATTACAACAACAAAAAATGTGCGAAAAGCCTCGCAGGGGTGCAGACTAGCTGCACCTATTGAGAGGATTTAGACGTCCCTCACGGTACCCGAGTCTAACACACACTTACACTTACACTTACACTTAAAGTCTACACTTACGACTTTAACACTTTACAATCACACTTACATTTAAGGAAGCGATAATAGTCTTAATGTGCTTTTCGCCTTAAAATAACAAAAAAAAGGTTGTGCGAAAAATAAATTCTGATAGA
>CM040182.1:52415105-52425105 GCA_022606455.1 Callitettix versicolor
AATTATTATGATTTATGAGTAAACTTTACAAATTACTATAATTAATGATACTGATATGTATTCGCAGGAGGTGCAGACTAGCTGCACCTATTGAGAGGATTTAGACATCTCTCGTGGTACGCGAGACTAACACACACTTACAGTTATGACTTTAACACTTTACAATCACACTTAATTTAGGGAGGCGATAGTAGCCTCAATGTGCTTTTCGCCTTAAAATTGAGGAGAACTTTAAGAGGAATTTCAGAGTCCTATAAATTTGCATGTAGCACTAAGCCAATTGCTTTTGAACAGAAAATCATAGGGATATATTGGTTTGTAGGACTATTTCCTCACTGTATGGTGCAGTTTGTCGGACCAGATATCATGTTAGGAGCTATTATGTGTCTTCTGTTAGAATTAACTTAGAATATGGAAGTGCAATATAGTTAGATTTTATTTCGATTAACTTGCACTAAGCCTTACACTATCGGCACACTTTACACTAAGACTGTGGTCTGCATTGTGGTAGCTTATAAAAGTTGGGTAGTAGCCTACTTTACAGCTATATTCTGCATTAGTGTGTATAACCTTTTAACATCTAAGAAACTTTGGAGCTGTACTCTACAAAAAGTCTGTGTTCTTTGTTAACTTATTTCGTGGGTGTATTTTGATGTACTTTCTAGTTGTACTCTACACTAAGTCTATCTTTTGTTAACTATGTTCGTAGGAGTATTTTTATGGTACTTTGAACTTCTACTGTACGCTAAGTTTATCTTTTGTTAACTTTGTTCGTGGCAGTATTTTTACGGTACTTTGAACTTGTGCTGTACACTGTCTATGTTTTGTTAACTATGTTCGTAGGAGTATTTTTACGGTACTTTGAACTTGCATTGTATACTAAGTCTATCTTTTGTTAACTTTGTTCGTGGCAGTATTTTTATGGTACTTTGAACTTCTACTGTACGCTAAGTCTATCTTTTGTTAACTTTGTTCGTGGCAGTATTTTTACGGTACTTTGAACTTGTGCTGTACACTGTCTATGTTTTGTTAACTATGTTCGTAGGAGTGTTTTTACGGTACTTTGAACTTGCACTGTATACTAAGTCTATCTTTTGTTAACTTTGTTCGTGGCAGTATTTTTATGGTACTTTGAACTTCTACTGTACGCTAAGTTTATCTTTTGTTAACTTTGTTCGTGGCAGTATTTTTATGGTACTTTGAACTTCTACTGTACGCTAAGTTTATCTTTTGTTAACTTTGTTCGTGGCAGTATTTTTACGGTACTTTGAACTTGTACTGTACACTGTCTATGTTTTGTTAACTATGTTCGTAGAAGTATTTTTACGGTACTTTGAACTTGTACTCTACACTGTTTAAGTTTTGTTAACTATGTTCGAAGAAGTATTTTTACGGTACTTTGAACTTGTACTGTATACTAAGTCTATCTTTTGTTAACTTTGTTCGTGGCAGTATTTTGACGGTACTTTGAACTTGTACTCTACACTGTTTATGTTTTGTTAACTATGTTCGTGGGAGTATTTTGACGGTACTTTGAACTTGTACTGTATACTAAGTCTATCTTTTGTTAACTTTGTTCGTGACAGTATTTTGACGGTACTTTGAACTTGTACACTACACTAAGTCTATCTTTTGTTAACTTAGTTTGTGGGAGTATTTATATGGTACTTTGGAGTTGTACTCTACATAAGTCTACGTCTCTTGTTAACTTAGTTTGTGGCAATAGTTTGATGGTACTTTGGAGCTGTATTTACAATAAGTCTATCTTTTGTTAATTGTTCATGGGAATAGTTTGATGGTGCTTTTGAGTTGTACTATACATTAATTGTACGTCTTTTGTTAGTTGGTTCGTGGGAGTATTTTGATGGTACTTTGGAGTTGTACTCTACATAAGTCTATGTCTTTTTTTAACTTAGTTCATGGTAAGTGTTTGATAGTACCTCGGAGTCTATCTTTCTTTACATCTTTTGTTAACTTAGTTCGTGGGAATAGTTTGGTAGTACTTTTGAGTTTTACTAGTATACTACTTTTACGTTTTTTTTTTGTTAATTTTGTTCGTGAGAGTATTTTGGATGGCACTTTTGGATAGAGTTTTACTCTACATTAAGTGTACATCTTTTGTTAACTTAGTTTGTGGGAATAGTTTGATGGTACTTTGGAGTTGTACTGTACACTAAGTCTAAGTCTTTTACTGACTTAGTTCGTAGAAGTAATTCTGTGGTACTTTACACTACTTTTTTGTTAACATTAATTCTTGTGAGTAGTTTGATGGTATTTTAGTAAGATAATTTTGTTATTTTGGAACTATACTCCACTCTAAATCTCAGATCTAATTTACCTCAATCTTAGTTGAATAATATTTCGAAGCTGCACTCCTTTAAGCCAGTGAAAAATATTCTAGCTCTTGTAAGCAGTTGAATAATAATATTTTCATTCTATCAATAAATAGTTTCTCGAACCACACCTACCATTATTACAGATAGTGAGCAGTAGGGGATTATCAATGGCCTGTGGCGTGTATGTATCCTGAATTACAAACATTTAGTAGGTCTAAACAGTAATTAAGTATATACACGTAAACTATCAAACAATGTCATACTATTGTACTTTTATAGCCTATGTTACTTTCTACAGTGTAACATCTAACGGCAATCATTCACCCCCTATTCTTGTAACTAATCACAATGCGGTCACACGGCATTACGTTAGGGTGAATTCCCAATAGGAACATAGCCCTACTGCCTACTGAATCATAAGCTACTACCCTTGTACTCTAAGCCTCAATTTATTTTCAAGTGTTAATAGAAGTAAGGGGAGTCCTTATACAAAGAAAACATCCTCATACAAGAACTTTGTTTAGAATGTATGGTTAAGTAAGCGCCATTTGCTTTTACACTTAAGCTAACTTGCGTTTGTAGACCCTTCCCATTATTGACGGATCAATAAAAGCAACAAAAAATAAAAATATATATTTCATACAATAATGATTATTTTAATAGCTGATATTTGTTTTGTGATTACTGATGATGAAGTTTGTCCGTGTCAAATTAATATTTTTATTTTATTTTAAGTGTACACTATGTAGGAGATACAAGGACATCTTTTAGAATAATTTTTGAGACAAGACAATTAATACTTCATTATTAAACGAAATGAAAATCTAAAATATAATTGATTTAAAAATATGAATCAGCATTAGAATTAATGCTGAACAATATTTTCTGAGTATTTAGTTAATAAATTATGAATTTACATGTTAAGTTTATACAATAGTTAATGTTATCAGTGCCATAAATCCCTGAAAAACTTTCAAGGTAATTTGAACATTGCATGATGTATCTTGTATCATTTAGAAAATGTTGATATTTTAATATCAATTAAAATGCAGTCGGGGGCTACATCTCAATATATTTGCACTAAACAGTTTAATTCCAGTTATGATTCAAAATGAAGTAAAGACTGTTTTTTGTCGTTAGTCAGTATTTTTTTTCGGTAGCTTCTTTACAGTATTTTTATCAGTACTTTTTTAACAGTATTTTTTGTTGGTAGCTTTTTCACAGTATTTTTGTCGGTAGCTTCTTAACACTATTTTTTGTTGGTAGCTTTTTAACAGTAATTTTGGTCGGTAGCTTCTTTACAGTATTTTTTATTGGTAGCTTTTTAACAGTAATTTTGGTCGGTAGCTTCTTTACAGTATTTTTTATTGGTAGCTTTTAACAGTAATTTTGGTCGGTAGCTTCTTTACAGTATTTTTATTGGTAGCTTTTAACAGTAATTTTGGTCGGTAGCTTCTTTACAGTATTTTTATTGGTAGCTTTTAACAGTAATTTTGGTCGGTAGCTTCTTTACAGTATTTTTTATTGGTAGCTTTTTAACAGTAATTTTGGTCGGTAGCTTCTTTACAGTATTTTTTATTGGTAGCTTTTTAACAGTAATTTTGGTCGGTAGCTTCTTTACAGTATTTTTTATTGGTAGCTTTTTAACAGTAATTTTGGTCGGTAGCTTCTTTACAGTATTTTTTGTTGGTAGCTTTTTAACAGTAATTTTTGTCGGTAGCTTCTTTACAGTATTTTTTGTCAGTGCTTATTTAACAGCATTTTTTGTCGGTAGCTTCTTAAAAATATTTTTTGTTGGTACCTTTTTAACAGTATTTTTTTCCCGGTAGCTTCTTAAATGTATTTTTCCTGGTACCTTTTTAACAAAACGTTTTTTTGTCGATAGCTTTTTAACAGTATTTTTTTGTGGGTAGCTTCTTAACAGTATTTTTTATCGGTACCTTAGTCACAGTATTTTTTATCGGTACCTTAGTCACAGTATTTTTTATCGGTACCTACTTACAGTATTAATTTTTGTAAACTTCTTAACAGTATTTTTGTTGGCAGTTTCTTAACAGTATATTATCTTGGTACCTTCTTAACAGTATTTTTTGTCGGTAGCTTCATAAAAGTATTTTTTTCTTGGCAGATTCTTAACGGCATTTTTTGTTTGTAGCTTTTTAACAATATTTTTTGTTGGCAGTTTCTTAATGGTATTTTTGTTGGTACCTTCTTAAAGTTATTTTTTTCGGCAGTTTCTTAACAGTGTTTTTATCGGCAGCTTCTTAACAGTACTTTTTGTCAGCAGTTTCTTAACAGTATTTTTTCGGCAGTTTCTTAACAGTTTTTTGTCGGCAGTTTCTTATAAGTATTTTTTGATGACAGTTTGTTAACAGTATTTTGTTGTTCTTAACAGTAGTAACAACAACGGTATTTTCGTTGGTAGTTCTTAACAGTATCTTTTGTCGGCAGTTTTTTAGCATTTTTTTGTCGACAGCTTCTTAACAGTACATTTTGTCAGCACTTTCTTAACAGTATTTTTTGTTGGCAGTTTCATAACAGCATTTTGTTGTTCTAATAGTATTTTGTTGTTCTTAACAGTATTTTTGTCTGCAGTTTTTTAACAGTATTTTGTTGTTCTTAACAGTACTTTGTTGTTCTTAACAGTATTTTTTGTCGGCAGTTTCTTAACATTATTTTTTGTCGGCAGTTTCTTAACAGTATTTTTTGTCGGGAGTTTCTTATCAGTATTTTGTTGCTCTTAACATTTTTTTTTTGACGATAGCTTCTTAACAGTACTGTGTTGTTCTTAACAGCATTTTTTGTCTGAAGTTTCTTAACATTATTTTTTGTCCGTATTTTCTTTACAATAATTATTGTCGGCAGCTTCTTAACAATATTTTTTGTCGGCAGTTTTTTAACCGTATTGTGTTGTTCTTAACAGTACTTTGTTGTTCTTAACAGTATTTTTTGTCGGCAGTTTCTTAACATTATTTTTTGTCGGCAGTTTCTTAACAGTACTTTTTGTCGGGAGTTTCTTATCAGTATTTTGTTGCTCTTAACAGTTTTTTTTGACGATAGCTTCTTAACAGTACTGTGTTGTTCTTAACAGCATTTTTTGTCTGAAGTTTCTTAACATTATTTTTTGTCCGTAGTTTCTTTACAATAATTATTGTCGGCAGCTTCTTAACAATATTTTTTGTCGGCAGTTTTTTAACCGTATTGTGTTGTTCTTAACAATATTTGTTATCGGCAGTTTCTTATCAGTATGTTGTCGTTCTTAACAGTATTTTGTTGTTCTTAACAGTATTTCGTTGTTCTTAACTGTACTTTTTGTCGGTAGCTTCTCAACAGAATTTTTTACCAGTAATTTCTTAACAGTATTTTTTGTCGGTAGCTTCTTAACAGTATATTTTGTCGGCAGTTTCTTAACAGTATTTTTTGTCTGCAGTTTCGTAAAAGTATTTTTTATCGGTAGTTTCTTAACAGTATTTTTTGTCGGTAGTTTCTTAACAGTATTTTTTGTCGGGAGTTTCTTAACAGTATTTTTTGTCTGCAGTTTCGTAAAAGTATTTTTTATCGGTAGTTTCTTAACAGTATTTTTTGTCGGTAGTTTCTTAACAGTATTTTTTGTCGGGAGTTTCTTAAAAGTATTTTTTGTCGGCAGTTTCTTAACAGTATTTTTTGTCGGCAGTTTCTTAAAAGTATTTTTTGTCGGCAGTTTCTTAACAGTATTTTTTGTCGGCAGTTTCTTAAAAGTATTTTTTGTCGGCAGTTTCTTAACAGTATTTTTTGTCGGCAGTTTCTTAACAGTATTTTTTGTCGGCAGTTTCTTAAAAGTATTTTTTGTCGGCAGTTTCGTAAAAGTATTTTTTGTCGGCAGTTTCTTAACAGTATTTTTTGTCGGCAGTTTCTTAAAAGTATTTTTTGTCGGCAGTTTCTTAACAGTATTTTTTGTCGGCAGTTTCTTAAAAGTATTTTTTATCGGTAGTTTCTTAACAGTATTTTTTGTCGGCAGTTTCTTAACAGTATTTTTTGTCGGCAGTTTCTTAAAAGTATTTTTTGTCGGCAGTTTCTTAACAGTATTTTTTGTCGGCAGTTTCTTAAAAGTATTTTTTGTCGGCAGTTTCTTAACAGTATTTTTTGTCGGCAGTTTCTTAAAAGTATTTTTTGTCGGCAGTTTCTTAACAGTATTTTTTGTCGGCAGTTTCTTAAAAGTATTTTTTGTCGGCAGTTTCTTAACAGTATTTTTTGTCGGCAGTTTCTTAAAAGTATTTTTTGTCGGCAGTTTCTTAACAGTATTTTTTGTCGGCAGTTTCTTAAAAGTATTTTTTGTCGGCAGTTTCTTAACAGTATTTTTTGTCGGCAGTTTCTCTTAAAAGTATTTTTGTCGGCAGTTTCTTAACAGTATTTTTTGTCGGCAGTTTCTTAAAAGTATTTTTTGTCGGCAGTTTCTTAACAGTATTTTTTGTCGGCAGTTTCTTAAAAGTATTTTTTATCGGTAGTTTCTTAACAGTATTTTTTGTCTGCAGTTTCGTAAAAGTATTTTTTATCGGTAGTTTCTTAACAGTATTTTTTGTCGGCAGTTTCTTAACAGGATTTTTTGTTTGTAGCTTCTTAATGGTATTTTTTGTCGGAAGTTTCTTAATAGCATTTTGTTGTTCTTAACAATATTTTGTTGTTCTTAACAGTATTTTTTGTCGGTAGCTTTTTAACAATATTTTTTTTGGAAAACATCGGAATGTAAAAAAAGTTTTGCTAAGTTTATAAACAAGTTTATTTAGGATTAGGAAACAGTTTCTAAGAAAACCAATTTTTGCGAAAAAAATATTTTAATAAATTATAACATCTGTAGGCCTAATATTTTAATTTCTATAAATCTGAATGTTTATACCGTATTATTTCAATGTCACATCTAATAAAATTATATTTTTATTTAAAAAAGGGTACTGAACATAAAAATGCAAAACATTTTTTGGAGTTATTATTCTTAATTTTAATACATAATATGCCCTTTGAAACGACATGTGGTTTATGTTTCTATATTAATTGGAAGTGATAAAACAATATTTAATTTGACTTATTTCTAAGTTTTTTAGCACACCAAGCGAAAAATGCACTGAGCTGTCTAGATTTTTTTATAGACTATAATTACAACTAGGCAGTTCTTCTAATGAGTTTTATGTTGACCAAGCTTCTAAAGTTGAAATATAACTAGCAGACAGCTGACATTGTTTCTTTTCTTCAGCTTGTAATCAAAGAAATTGGTTTTAATGTAGTAAGTGAAACGAAATTCTTTTTGTAAAACTATTCATTTCTGTAATTATTTTCAAATAGTTCAGGAAAAATGCCAATTTCCACAAAAATTAAAAGAAACTACTACAATGGGATATGTAAAGGTAAACATTTTAAAATAGCTTCAATTCTAAATTATATTTTCTTTTTACATGTTTGCCGTTTTCCAAACATATGGTTTTTCTTCTCAAGAGTGCGATAACGTATCCTAGTGTTTTGTTTTTAATTACTCAAAGCCTGCACTCTATAAATGGAAATAATAGAGAACATTGTTAATTAAAATAATCTCTTCATATTTAGAAAATATTTTTGTGTTACTTTTTTAAATTTTCCTAAATTCAATAACTACATAAGGAATGTCATTTTTGTTTCCAGTTGTGCCTAAGGACCTAATTTAAGTAATTTAAAAAATTGCAATAATTTATTTTATAAATTTCTGAGAAAAAGGTTGATATTGAAGATTTGCACTCTATAAATGGAAGAAATACCTAACATTTTAAATAAAAATCATCCCTTCATTTTTAGCAAATATTTTTGGTGTTACTTTTTAAAATTTTCCTAAATTCAATAACTACATTAGGAATGTCATTTTTGTTTCTAGTTGTGCCCAAAGACCTAATTTAAATAATTTTAAAAAATGCAATAATTTATTTTACTAATTTCTGTGAAAAAGGTTGATATTGAAGATTTGCACTCTGTAAATGGAAGAAATACCTAACATTTTAAATAAAAATAATCCCTTCATTTTTATGGTAAATTTAAAACATTTACCATAAATTTAACTTAAAATAGTTTTATCTCTAAATTACGTAATTCTTTTACGTGTTTGCCGTTTTCTGAAATTTTGGTTTTTCGACGCTTATGTGCCTTTTTCTCGAGAGTGGAATAACATCTTTTTTCCATTTTTGGAAAAATTTTTTTCCATACATTTTAATTTTTTTCATTTTTTTAAGGAGGAGTCAGTGACCTAATTAAATAACATAATATATATGTAATTTTTTCACCAAGATATTAATGATTTTGTACGTATACCAAAGTATTTAGTTTATCAAGTGGTATAAAAAAACTAATTTTTACGTAATTAAAAATATTACGTCGGTGGATTTTTAACCGAAATTTTCGGGAAGTTATTGATCGTAAGAAAGTATGTATAATGTTTTTACACCAGTAATTTAAGTTGTTTAAAGTGACGGTGGTAAGCGAAATATAGTATCAATTGTTTACCGAACACTACGGCAATCAAATAAACAACTGTTGAAGAATTTTAATTGGCTCCGGCTCGTAAATCTTTTTTAATATTCACACTTTTAACATAACTTAAACTTTTTACATTATTGCGTGTACTCAGTGTCAATATATCACCTTCCACTTAACCTGGTTATCGAGTTTTAATTTTAAACAAGTATTCAGAACTAACAGGCCTAATCTACATACGGTACAGCCTATAAATAATTTTGGC
Organism: Callitettix versicolor; assembly: GCA_022606455.1. Classification (NCBI taxonomy): domain Eukaryota; kingdom Metazoa; phylum Arthropoda; class Insecta; order Hemiptera; family Cercopidae; genus Callitettix; species Callitettix versicolor. Next base: position 52,424,175 of record CM040182.1, read on the forward strand.
GCGCAACAGTTAACGTGATGGTAGCGGTTTTATACAAATAGGTTAATTTTTAGGATCCATGAGCAAAGTCAAAAACCCATATTAATCCTCGCATAACATATCTGTCCGTCTGACGGTAACGTGCTCTTGCAAATTCTTAAACGGTATGATCGATCGCAATAAAATTTGGCAAAAATATACTTTGTGTCGGCTTTATCTTAAAAAAATATAGGGATTGACTACAAAAAATCTAATATTTTTGTACTAGATATTTTGTTCAGTATTTTTTGTCGGCAGTTTCTTAACAGTATTTTTTGTCGGCAGTTTCTTAACAGTATTTTTTGTCGGCAGTTTCTTAACAGTATTTTTTGTCGGCAGTTTCTTAACAGTATTTTTTGACGGCAGTTTCTTAACAGTTTTTTGTATGTAGTTTCTTAACAGTATTTTTTGTCGGTAGTTTCTTAACAGTATTTTTTGTCGGCTGTTTCTTAACAGTATTTTTTGTCGGCAGTTTCTTAACAGTTTTTTGTCGGTAGTTTCTTAACAGTATTTTTTGTCGGCTGTTTCTTAACAGTATTTTTTGTGGGCAGTTTCTTAACAGTATTTTTTGTCGGCTGTTTCTTAACAGTATTTTTTGTCGGCAGTTTCTTAACAGTTTTTTGTCGGTAGTTTCTTAACAGTATTTTTTGTGGGCTGTTTCTTAAAAGTATTTTTTGTCGGCAGTTTCTTAACAGTATTTTTTGTCGGCAGTTTCTTAACAGTATTTTTTGTTGGCAGTTTCTTAACAGTAATTTTTGTTGGCAGTTTCTTAACAGTATTTTTTGTCGGCAGTTTCTTAACAGTATTTTTTGTCGGCAGTTTCTTAACAGTATTTTTTGTTGGCTGTTTCTTAACAGTATTTTTTGTCGTCTGTTTCTTAATAGCATTTTGTTGGCAGTTTTTTAACAGTATT